>CM042015.1:9211745-9331745 GCA_023525715.1 Cichorium intybus | reverse complement strand
CCAACCAATTCATATATATATATATATATATATATATATATATATATATATATATATATATATATATATATATATATATATATATATATATATATATATATATATATATATATATATATATATATATATATATATATATATATATATATATATATATAGGGAGAGGTTAAAATGAGATGAATAAAAAGGTTGAGAATGTGAGAATGATTCTGGACCAATCAATATATAAGGGTATATTAGTAATTGTATAATTTAATTAAATTAAATCATAAATGAATAAAATCACAATTTCCTAAAATTTAGGGATTTGATTGGTAATTACCTAAAAAAACGAATTAATCATTTTTAATTAATAAATGATTAAAAAAATATTTTTTATCAATTTTCTTTTAAATTTAAAAAAATTGTCTTTTTTTTTTCATTTATTATATTGCATTCATTAATGAATAAAAAACAAATTATTAATTATCCATGAATATTGTAGTGATGGTAAAATTATATTCATAAATGAATATGCCAATACTAGATTCATACATTTATATAGTTATATTCATAAATGAATATAACAAGACTTGTTTCATACATTTATACAGTTATATTCATAATCGATTAAAACATTTTAAATAGAAAAACTACTAAGAAAAATCAAATAACACATTCATATACAACATTTATTTTCATAAATGATTAACGTATTTCAGACAAAATTGAAAATTTATACATAATTATCTTCAATAATGATTATATCATATCATAAGAAAAAATTATAAAATCCATCCCGATGTTCGCACTTTTCTTGAATGAATCACATTCCTTTTTCTTGCTGCTAGCATCACACACAAAAAACTAATAGTGGACACCCGTGATTAGTGTTAGTTTGGATTCACACCTGCAAAATCGAATTGAAGGATATTAAAAAATAATTTATAGACTAGAATCATCAATGATTAACACTGCTCATCATTAATGATTAACACAAGTATTATCATCATTTTTGCAGTCATGTTATATTCAATACATGATTACAGCTGTAATCATAGATGATTATAACTATAATCATAGATGATTATAGCTGAATAGCTATAATCTAGATGATTCAGCTATAATCATAGATGATTATAGCTATAATCATAGATGATTCAGCTTGCCAACGAGTAACTTCAGGAGCAATGTAACAGAGTTATACCTACTATTTCTATAATGATGATGGTGGCATACATACACAAGCATGCTTTTTGACAGGCTATTCACGTCTTTAATCCTCAATTTTGACCAATCAGAGTCATCTTGTAAACAAAAAATAGACATTATAATACCTCAAGTATTAGATGTCTATTACCCATTTACATGTCATTGTACTTGAGTTGCTAAACCTTCATTACTAAATCAACAAACATACAGTTCTTCGTCGTGCATTAGTAAAGGTAAGAAGATGAAATTAGATTTCTAATGTGCCAAAAGCACATGTGTAGCAACCAAAACAAATGCCTTAAGCCTAATACCAAAACCTTATTTAATTTGTTCTCATTGACAATAAGTCGAACACCTGGTGTGCACTATGCTATCAACAAAAAAATATATCGTAAGCAAGCAGCAGCCACCACACCTGGTGTGCACTATGCTAGTAATTTACATAATAATCACTATAATCATAAATGATTATAAACCCGTATTATAATCATTTATTTATAATACCATTCATAAATAAAAACCTATTATCCATCTAAACTTGAAATCCGTTTTCATTAAAAATAAACCCACAATTAAAAAAATATTTTATAAATATCACGTAATATACACACCAATTGGAATTGCAAAACACCCGAAGTGTAATATAGCCCTTCAAAATAAGATAAAACTAATAGATCTTAATGAGGAAGTTACGTCATTCTATATCAAAATGAGGAAGAAAAGAAGTAAACATGCGTGAGAAATTAATAAATACTTGAATGCGAATCTCTATACGTGAACTCGGTTTGTTGGTTAATTCTTGAGAGACGTTTTTCTGTTGGAGCACCTAAAGCTTGAGGACGCCATTTTTCCAACCTGCGTCTGCACTTCAAACAGGTAGGTCTCGGATGAAATAAAGGGTACCTGCAGCGATCAGTTGGCGGCGGTAATGGCGTTTACCGGCTGTGTAGAATGTAGAAGAAAACGGAGGTTATGCAGTGTCGACATTTGATGTAGGGTTTCACAAGAGAATATGGGTGAGGCGTAGAGAGAGAGAGAAAAGGGAGATGGGAATTATACGTATGAAGAGGGAGACGGGTGAGAGAGAGCTTGATTTTAGGAATTTGAATATCAATTTCCTAATATAGTGGATACTAATATTACCTTAATACCCTTATTGTATTTAAAAGAATTTATAAATCATTTAATTATTTTTAAAATTTTAAAAATAACACATCAATATAAACCATAGATCTTAATATTTGGAGGGTCTAGATTTATTCTCACATTCTCAACCTTTGCACCCTTCTCATTTTATCTTACCTCTATATATATATATATATATATATATATATATATATATATATATATATATATATATATATATATATATATATATATATATATATATATATATATATATATATATATATATATATATATATATAACGAAAACATATTTCAATTGTCATGTGGTTCGGTGTTTACAACTTTAAAAGTATGAGTATTAGTCATTTAGCTACATTAGTCGATAGTTATTACCACATTAAATTTAGAAATTAAAAATTAACGACAATATTACTTCAATAAAAGTGTTTAATAAATGAAAATAATTACATAGCTAATTTCTTGGTATATACCATTACCAACTTGTACCAACCAAACTTGATGGTAACCAAACAAGTTGGTACCAAGTATAATTGGTATGGTACTGGTAGCAAAATTTTTGTACCAACTATAGTTGGTACGGTACACGGTTTAGAGAAAAACGAATCGGTACCGTACCAATTCCACCCCTAGTAACGCCTTCCAATCAAGACCGACATCATCAACATTTTATCTGGGCTCCGGTGGTCGTGAGTTTTTTATCTCCTACTTTTTCTCCGTCTTCTCTCTATGCCGCTCTCTCACTCTCGTTTCTTTTTATACGGATTCCCATCAAACCCTAATGATCCGTCATCATTTGAAGATAAATCGACCGGTGAAATAATTTGTGAAGGATACGATGAAGGTCGTAGGCTTCCCCAACATTGGTTTTCTTCTCACCGAAGGTATGTATATAATATTAATTTAGAGGCTACGAAGGTTTGAGCAGTGATAATTGAATTGTTGAAATCTACTCAATGGCGTTTCAGAAAAAAAAAAAAAAAAAAAGAAAGAAAGAAATCTACTCAAAGGCGCAGGAGCCATTATCCGTCTTCTTAAAGGAAGTTTGCTTCAAGTTGTTTTAAATTGTTTAATTTATGAGGCTAACGGCAACCCTAAAATTGAAACATGTTTTCTTCTAGATTTTTATTAGAAAAACATAATACCATGTTTTATTATTGCATCAAGATTTTTTTTTGATCTTCTGTTAAAACTTGAAACTTGAGGCAAACAAAAAAACAATTCTTAATAAAACCAAGAGACTCATTTTCTTGTTTAAACCTGTGAATAACAAAAGAATTTGTTTTTGGATTTAGTTGATTTAACAAATGATGACAATACTTTGACATTTTATTTGTTTTGGACAAATTCTCAGGTGGTCTATGAAAGAGTAAAACATTCTTTAAGAATGAAGACTAGAGCCAAACATATGTTAAGTGCATTCTTTAAGAATGAAAGACTCAAACCATAAGATTCTTTAATAATGAAGACCGAAAAAAGAGATACCGGTGATTCAACAATATTCTATATATTATTGTGTTTAAGTATAGAATGTCTTGTATATTCTCCAAGAATATTGTATATTCCTGAATAAAATGTTGTGTATATTCTTCAAAAATAATATATATATTGTTGTTTATGTTATAAAAATGGTTGTTTTATGTTTTTAGAATGCTTCTAATATTCTTTAAGAATGAAATCGTGTATTTTAAGAATAAATGAATGACGATATTATGCTTCTAATATTCTTTAAGAATGAAATCGTGTATTTTAAGAATAAATGAATGACGATATTTGTTTATCGTAATATGATTTTTTTTTACTTTTTTAAATTAATAAATAAGACAATTAATTATTAAAAAAATCCCACCAATTTAGGATATAATAAGTTAACTTTCTAATCCCTAAATATCCGCACATTCCAAAATTTGTCATGTGTAAATTTGACTAATTTACCATTATTGATTTTATTTAATTAATAATAATTAATTTTTATTCAATTAATTAAGATCATGCCATCATCATCTTAACCATTCATTCTTTTCATCTAATGGCTGATATTGTCTCACACGATCATACAATATTTGTGTTCCACATTTGATACTATATATATATATATATATATATATATATATATATATATATATATATATATATATATATATATATATATATATATATATATATATATATATATATATATATATATATATATATATATATATATACTACATTAAAAAGGAAAAATAGTTTCTAAAAATAGAAACTATTGGGTTTTCACCGGTCACCCTTGCTAATACCAGCACTCAACTGCACCATAACATCACCTCTTATTTCGGCCCACTTAAAGCACCACATGCCTTTTCTAATCCGTTATTGGGTTCGGATAGTAGATCTTGCATGCTTTTTTTAAGAACAAAAACGGAAAATCAGACGGTATGTTCTTCCTGCAATTTGTTTTCAGTTCTATGGATCAAGGTATCGACCTTTTTGACACAGGTTAATCCACGGATTCAAGATTTGTGGATTTGCAATCCGTAAATGTAAGTTTCACTTTTTCTAATTTCATTTTGTATTTGCTTTTTTGGTATTTGGTTTGATCTAATTTGGTTTCATATTTGGTGAAATTAACGATAAGTTGATTTTTGCAGGTACAACCATCCATCACATGCACTATCTCTCTGTCTATGCACCATAGCACCATCTCTCTTCGCTTGTTCACACACACGCAACCACCACGGTTTGCATCGTATGTTAGAAGAGAAACAAAGTATATTCTTTTTCTTTATTTGTGAACATCGTAATGATAAGAAATTTATTAGGATTTTTTGAAGATCCCAAGTTTATGTGTGATTTGAAGACATGTTCTTTAATAATAAGCCGGATAAATAAATGAGTTCATTTCTCTTTCTTCAAGAACCTGCACGGAAAAATATCTGGTTCAACTTCTAAAACAACTTCATCATCAACCTCCATCAAATGTGCTTTTTTCATTATAAGTTTATTGCTTCTATTCTAACTTTTGTTATTACCTGCATTGACACAATTATGTTAATTAATTGCGTGTTTTATGGGATTTTCTAGATTTCTGTACTAGATCTTGTAATGGGCAACACCTTTTGCATTTGGCTACAAGTCAAAGAAGTCTGCAATGTATTCAGGTAACTCCAGGAAGATTTTGGGCAAATTTTTTTGTTATTTGAAATCCTTACTTTAACAAATGTTTTGTAAAAATCAAAATTTTTTGTTATTTGAAATCCTTACTTTAACAAATGTTTTGTAAGTCTTGACTGTTCAAGTAACCTCCAGAAAGAACTTAGAAAGAACAGAGGATCTTGGGATTGGTTCTATAATGTTTAGATCATCCACAAAGTAAATCCACAACCACTTGGCACTTTAATTTTCAGGTACTAGAACATAGGTTTTGTGGGCCATGATTGTTCCAGTTAAGGCTAAATGCAACAAGTACAATGTACTTTTCTTGTTTTGACAACTGTGTGGGAACGAATTACTAAAGCCCGAAATAAAGAATCACAGAAGCACGAAATGAAGAATCTTCTCTTGAAATATATGTTATCAGTTTAAAAAGTTGAATTTGTGCCTTTGATTATTTTTTCTATAATAACAAGCTTTCTTGATCCTGCCTCAAAAAGAAGAAATAAATGGAAGTACATTGCTATAATTTGTATTTAACCCATTTTTAGGTCAAATGCAAGAAATAGCAATGTATGTTCAATTTTTGTCAGTTTTAGCATTCTATATTAATTTAAGGGACACACTATAATAATATTATGTGAAGAATTTTGTTGTTTTATAATTTTTTTTACTTTTAGTTGAATTTTTCTTAAAGCATTGTATTTTGAAAGTACAATGCAATAATTGGGTAGCCTTTGTAAAAGTATAATATGTGTGTTGTGTCTGTGAGTGTGGTTTTGATAGTGTGTCTATCTTGAAGTCCCTACGTATGAGTTTGACTGTCTTTTAAAATAATATGTAAATATCACACACTTTGAAGCTGATGAAAGTTCTATATAATATGTTTTCAGTTAAATTCATTAATGATTATATGTGTTACATATGCAAATGTATGATGTTCAACCGTATTCATTAATGATTATGTGTGTTTTTTTATTGATGATTATATATATAGATGTATAACTTTCAATTGTATTCATTAATGATTATATATGTTATTAATTGATGGTTATATGAGAAGTTGTATGAGGTGGAGCCGCATTAGGAACTTGGTTCTTAAAATTTTACAGATTGCACAAAAGTGACATACATACAAGAAGGAGCAAACACCAGCAGACATAGAAGATGATCGAGGGAATTTTCTCTATATTGTGTTGTACTTATCTATGATTATAAAAAAATACCTAATTATGACATTGTATTTTTTTTCCTTTGTTGTGTTAGTCATTTATGAATAGATGTATATACATTTATGAAGTATTGGATGTTTTTTTCTAAATTGTTTTCTATTCATTTATGATTACACCTGTATTCATTTTTAATTAAAATTATGTTTTATTCATCTATGATTACAAATATTACGATTAATGGACAAAAAATAAAACAAAAATCATATTAAATGATAATTTTGTTAAATTTTGATAATTAAAAATTGTAATTTATATATTCCAAAAATTGGGTAAAAAATCATTAAATTCGATTACATCACACTATTGTAGGAATTACTTAATTATCTTGATTATTTATATTTGATTGCAATGTAAAATTCCATTTATAAGCCTATAAAATGATTGACTCAAATTTGCTCTCGCGTTCTCAACCTTTTTGGTGTCCTTAATTAAACCTATATATATATATATATATATATATATATATATATATATATATATATATATATATATATATATATATATATATATATGTTGGATTAGGTGTCTAAGCCATGACTTATAATTTGTATTTATCTTATTAATAGAAGCAAAGTCCATTTGGGTTGCCCTTGGTAGTCCAACCGGCATCAAGGTTAAATAGAGAGAGAAATAAATAGTTTGTTAATTTATTATGTGATAATAAATTAATGATAAACTAGTTTGGAATTAATTAGAATTAATTGGAATTAATTTGGAATTAATTAAAAGTGCAGGGGCTAAATTGATAATAAGTGCAGGGGCTAGAATGCAATTGTTCAAAAGTTGAACACTATAAATAAGGCTCTCCCCTCACTTGAAAACTTGCACCATTCCAAATCATCTCCTTGGAATTTCTCTTCTCTCCTTGCCGTCTATAATCCTTCTCTAAGGTTTTATAGCGAGCCGTTCTTAATAAGAGGTTAAGACAGTTAACCTCTGCTTGGGCTTCTGAGTGTGATCTCATTTGAGGCAGGACACTTGTGCTGCTCGGCTTCAAGAATAAAACTAAAGGTTAGTTTTATTAATTGTTTTATATAGAAATTTCTGTTAGTCGTTATTAGAAATTTCCGTTAGCCGTTAGAATTATTATTATATGTTCAAAGATAGAAAACATAGATTCTTTCTAGGTTGCATGTGAACTTAGGATTTTAGTTCATAGATTGCAGAAAAACCTTACAGTGGTATCAGAGCGTTGGTTGTTTTCTTATTGAATTGCTATAATTGTTTACTTAAAAGATAAATTAAATCGTTTAACGGTTTAAATTTAATTTTAAAATTAAGAGTTAATTTTTGAAAAATTAAATAGATAAAACAGAAATATTTTAAAAGTTTAAAATACATCTTATATATATTATAACTAATAGTTAATATTTTATATATAAGATAAATTGGTTAGTCTTACCGTTAGTAGGCCTCATTCACGAAGCTGGTCTATAAAGTGGGTATAAGGAGACTGCCTATAAAATGGTAGTCTAATGGGTGAACACTCTCACCCACCGCTCGCCTGATCAGTGGAGGGTCGTTAGCCGAACGGGTTTGACAAAACCGCTTAATCATTAAAAGTATAATGATCAAAGTACTAGAACCATTTACAAAAATCCCAATCTAGTTATTTTAGGTAAAATGTGAATTTGATGCTAACCCATGAAATTGCACATTGCACTTTATGAAACGTTGGTGGAGCGTGTGTGGTTTACCGGCACACCAATGGGGGTTCATAAAGAGTGGCAATGGGTGTCTCGGGTGTTATCATTGTTGATGGAGCGTGTGTGGTTTACCGGCACATCAATTTGAGATGATAATGGACCCCGAGAGTACCAAGCTAATTTGCATGGTTATTCACACCCGGTTTGTGATCCTCGGCATCCCAGTCACAAACGGTGGGGCATATCCGAGATTAAACATGCTATTGAACAGTTCAATATATCTCAAAAGAAACTAGGAATTCCATTTATAATAAGATTATTTTTCCGCGGTGGAATTGGCTGAATCGTCATTCGCCTACCTTTATAAAATTTGCTTATAGATTACGGCATCCCTCTTCTATGTTGCAAATTGTTATAGTTGGATCCTAGCCTTATTTTATATTGGGTTATTATAAGGACCGACAAGTATCCAATTAAACTTACCTTCTTTTATAGATGTCTTCTGCTGATCAATCCGCTCCCCACTCAAACTCTAGTGTTCCCTCTATCCTCTCACTGTGTTCCAAGGTTCAATTGAACGGGACAAACTATAATGACTGGATTAGAAATATCAAGATGGCTCTGAGGTACGAGAACAAAGAGTATGTCCTCGAGACCGAGCTTGTCGATATTGACTCTGAAACTGCTACTCCCGAGGAGATTGCCTCGTACCAAAAACATTCTGATGATGCGACCAAAGTGGCCTGCATCATGATAGCCACAATGAACCCCGAATTGCAGAGGATATACGAAGACTACTGGCCCTTTGAGATGCACAAGGAGCTTGCGGAAAAGTTCCGCAAGCAAGAGCGCATCGAGAGGTGCGAGGTGGTCAAGGACTTCACGAACAGCAAACCTAAAGATGGAGAGTCCATCTGCACTCATGTGCAAAGAATGCAAGGTTACGTGGAGCGGCTTAGAAAGCTTGCGATGCCTGTACCGGAGCAGTTGGCCGTTGACATAGTGCTTAACTCCTTACCGAGTTCTTATGACCAGTTCAGGCTGGCTTATCATTTGAACAACAATCAGGCTAATATGACTGAGTTGCATCGTATGCTTCGAGTAGCTGAGGACGGGATGAAGGGTAAAAGTATACCCTCGGTAAATCAACCCGTCCTAGCCATTGGAAGTGGCAAAGGAAAGAAAAGGAAGGGCCCTCCTAAGCAAAATTGGAGGGAAAAGGTTCAGGTCGGGTCATCCAGTAATGGCTCGAGAACCAAGACTTCCCACATTCCTTGTGTGGCCAACGCCGATGAAGCCAACTGTTTCTACTGCAAAGAGAAGGGCCATTGGAAGAGAAGTTGCCCCAAATACATGCAGGATGTCAAGGATGGGAAAGTAAAGCCATCGACAGCAGGTATATACACTATCTCTAAAAACTCACCATCTTCTAATTCTTGGGTCCTTGATACAGGATGTGGTTTTCACATTTGTTCTGATCTGCAGGGCCTAAAGGAAAGCAGGGAGCTGGAGCACGGTAGACTGAACTTGATCATGGGCAATAGGAGATCGTCCCCTGTTACCAAGATCGGCGTTTACAGTTTAGTGCTTAGTAGTGATGTTAGTATAGAGTTAATTAATTGTTGCTATTCGCCAGAAATGGCAAGAAACATTATTTCATTTCACGCATTGTTCAGACAAGGATTTCAATTTTCTTTTGATAATAAAATTGGTTCGATTTCTGTTTTCAAAAATGGTATTTTGATTTTTACTGCTTATCCTTGTGATGGTGTGTATGAAACCGTTGAATGTGTTGACAATTTAGGACATAGTGTAAATTATATTGATTCTACTAGTGGTGTAGAAAAGGCATGTCTGTGGCATAGTCGGCTCGGGCACATCAGCAAGAAACGCATCGCCCAACTCCAAAAGGATGGAGTGTTGGAATCATTCGACCTCAGGTCGGATGATGTATGCGAATCTTGTCTTATGTGGTGTAGAAATTATTTTGAAACTTATAACAATGTTATGGTATTTGACTTATGTGATTTAATAATGGAGATTTATTAATGAGTAATGGTTTACTAATTTTGTCAATAATATATCATTGTGTTTCATTTTGCATGTTTTATTTCCTGAATAATTGGATTATTCAAATATCCACAGTCGTTCATACTTTTAGGGAATAAGTATGAAGCAAGGCTGTCATGAATTAGTTGTGGATTGTCTAAGGAGTTAGACATTGCAATAAGATTGCTGCAACATTCATGAGTACTTGGAAATGGAGATTTGAGTATTGGATAAACCCGCGCTCAATGGATTGCTTCATGGATTATATCACGAGCAATATTGAGACGATAATATCTTTTGATCTTTAAGCTAAGACATATGATTTATGATTTACTGGACGATTGTTCATTGATAATACGAAAACGCATCGGTAACTCGGTGTTATAAAACGTGTTGTTGTGAGTAATTTGTCTGGTAAAAGACATAAGTATATGAGTCAAAGTTTATTCGTCCCTTGACCCTAACGGGGAACAGATATCTGTAGGCCTCTCGATGAATTTGAAGTTGACTAAAATGGTTGGCCAACCGGGACTAAATTGGTAGTCTAAGAGTCATATACAAATCGGAAATCGAGGAACAGTGAATCAGACCAGATTGATTTTATCCATGTCTTGAGTCTGAAAAAATATCTAGTTGGACGGAGGATCATCTGATCACCTATCTTTGGACAGAACTGACTAGGTCAGAGTTCGGCAGCAGTTTCTAGGAAGCTACAGTTTGCTAATTAATCTGAAGATAAATAGACAATTAAAGTCATAGACTTATCCAAGTGGGAGACTGTTGGATTAGGTGTCTAAGCCATGACTTATAATTTGTATTTATCTTATTAATAGAAGCAAAGTCCATTTGGGTTGCCCTTGGTAGTCCAACCGGCATCAAGGTTAAATAGAGAGAGAAATAAATAGTTCGTTAATTTATTATGTGATAATAAATTAATGATAAACTAGTTTGGAATTAATTAGAATTAATTGGAATTAATTTGGAATTAATTAAAAGTACAGGGGCTAAATTGATAATAAGTGCAGGGGCTAGAATGCAATTGTTCAAAAGTTGAACACTATAAATAAGGCTCTCCCCTCACTTGAAAACTTGCACCATTCCAAATCATCTCCTTGGAATTTCTCTTCTCTCCTTGCCGTCTATAATCCTTCTCTAAGGTTTTATAGCGAGCCGTTCTTAATAAGAGGTTAAGACAGTTAACCTCTGCTTGGGCTTCTGAGTGTGATCTCATTTGAGGCAGGACACTTGTGCTGCTCGGCTTCAAGAATAAAACTAAAGGTTAGTTTTATTAATTGTTTTATATAGAAATTTCTGTTAGTCGTTATTAGAAATTTCCGTTAGCCGTTAGAATTATTATTATATGTTCAAAGATAGAAAACATAGATTCTTTCTAGGTTGCATGTGAACTTAGGATTTTAGTTCATAGATTGCAGAAAAACCTTACAATATATATATATATATATATATATATATATATATATATATATATATATATATATATATATATATATATATATATATATATATATATATATATATATATATATATATATATATAGACTTAGGATCTTTTGAGAACCATAAGTTCCCCGAGAACCCGAGAACTCGACGAGGAGCGTTGGATCAGATTAACTTCATTAAGGGCAAGATGGTCATTCCGTTTTTCTTTTTCCATTTACCAATTAATCATAAATCATTTAATTAATAAAAATCTCATTTAACTAATTAATTAAAACATAATCTCATTTAATGATAACCAATTGAAGATTCACGTTGACTTTCTATGAAGATTCATGAAATCAAGAACACGTATAAAGATACTGAGCCGCCGCCATAACTAGATTTCTCGAGTGGAACTGAAATTAAACTTTGCAGATCGATTTCTTATCTAATCGTGTTATCAAAAAGCAATATCTCGTTATCAATATCAATGAATTTCTTCTTTTCTCGTTCTATCTGTTCTTCACGCATTAACAATTTGAAATCGCAACAATTACATGTGAGTTTTTGATTTGATTACAGTGAATTCCTCAATTGATTTGTGTTCTGAATCGATAATGATAACTAATTAAAGATTCACGTTGACTTTCTATGAAGATTCACGAAATCAAGAACACGTATCAAGATACTGAGCCGCCGCCATAGTTAGATTTCTCGATTGGAACTGAAATTAAACTTTGCAGATCGATTTCTTATCTAATCATGTTATCAAAAAGCAATATCTCGTTATCAATATCATTGAATTTCTTTTTTTCTCGTTCTATCTGTTCTTCACGCATCAGCAATTTGAAATCGCAACAACAAAATCGCAACAATTACAGGTGAGTTTTTGATTTGATTACAGCGAATTCCTCAATTGATTTGTGTTCTGAATCGATTTTGTTAACTAGTAATGTTAGTTTTTTATGTCTCTGAATGGATTACATGTGAGTTTTTGATTTGATTACAGCGAATTCCTCAATTGATTTGTGTTCTGAATCGATTTTGTTAACTAGTAATGATAGTTTTTTTATGTTTCTGGTGTAATCCTCATGTTAACTTACACATGTCGCTTTTTTTTTCAATTTCTTAGTTTACCTAAAACCTTTGACTTTGTTTATCAGTTTATTCTCAATAAATAACATTAATATTCACGCGATTCAATTGTTTTATGTTAGTGTTACATGATTTCTCAGGTTAACTGAATTTCTACTACTTATGGAGCCTAATTCACATCTTGGAGGAGAACGAAATGCTGGATGTATCGTCTCAGGTAGTGAAATTCTTCATGTATTCAAATTCTCAGTCATTATATTCAAATCATCCATAAGTAATGGAAATTCAAATGTTAACTTTGATTTTGCTGTTGTATACCAGATATAGTTAATAAAGTAGCTAACAGAGTTGTGGAATCAAATGTTAGAGTTGAAAACGAAGATCATTTGAATATTATCACAGGTATTTATCTAATGTATCTAATAACAATCCTATATCAAAGTTTTTTCAAAGTTTGCAGAAGAAAAATACTATAATTTGTACATGTCTAAACCTTTGCACATGTACACATTTTGTTGCACATGTACACAGTTTTTTCAAAGGTTGCAGAACACAAATACTATAATTTGTTCATGTGCAAACCTCTGGATATGTACACATTTTTGTACAGATGTACACAGAGTTTTTTCAAAGTTTGCAGAACACAAGTACTACAATTTGTACATGTGCAAACCTTTGCATATGTACACATTTGTGTGCACATGTACACAAGTTTTTTCAAATGTTCATAAGGTTTTTTTGTTCAATAAATTTTATGTATTGTTTCAATTCAGCTAATGCTATCTAATGTTATCTATTTGTTACAATGCAGCTAATGATTTGTTTAGGATGGATTCAGATTTGTTTTTTCGTGAAAAGTCTAGCTATGATGATTCATTGAAGATTGATTCGTTGTTTTTTAAATATTCTGATTCTGATTCTGATGAGGAATTAGCTCCTGATTTGGCAGAAGAAGTTTCAGATGAATCAGGTCCTGTTTTGAGTGAAGAAGTTTCATCGGATGATATTGTTAAAGAAGTTTCATCTGATGCTATTGTTTTAACAAACTTTGATGTTGGAAATGTTGCTTCAATCTCAACATCCGGTTCAGAAGATATTCCTCATGTTCCTGCAGGTAATACCTTTTTTCTTTAAAAATATTTAGACATGTGCAAACGTTTTTCAATTCAACATGTGTTTTATATGCACCAATTGTGTACTTTTTTGTACTTGTATGTTGTTTCTGTGCATAGATTATTCTGAAGTTTATTGTGTATCAAATATTTGCACGTGTGTAAACTTTTGCACACACACATGTTTGTTTACATTCAAGTTTGCACATGTACAAAGTTTATATACTTAAAACTTTGTAAATGTGCAAACATATCCATATACACTGGTTTGAAATACAGAAATTTGTACATGGGCAAATTTTGTCCATGTGCAAACATTTGCACACACATAAGTTTGCACATGTACAAAGTTTTTTAATTTTGTATCTGAAAACTTTTCTTTGGGTCTGTTCATATGTTCAAAGTTTTGCTTTTGTGCTTATATTCTAACATACTACTTATACATATCTAAATATATTTTTGGTATTTGGCGATACATTCAGCAGTATTGCAATCAAGGCTCCGAACTCGTCTGAAACGATTTACTGGATTCCTCAAGTTCCTGAATCGTATCTTCCTAAGAAAGATATAATTTTGGATCAGACTGAGAAGGACATTCTTTTCTACTTTAGGTATGGTGACAGAGTCGGTTTCAATTGTAGGCAGCTTTAATCGCACAGTAAACTGAAGAATACTACACTTGGCTCCTTCATAGCTTTCTTAATGCCTTTGGAAGTGCACCTTCGATTGTTGTTACAGACCAAGACCGTGCTATGCGCAATGTTGTTCTAAATGTTTTTCCCCCAATCTAGGCACCGTCTTTGCATGTGGCATATTGGTAAAAAGTTAACAGTCAAGGTAAGATTAACCTCCCTTTTCTAATTTGTACATGTGCAAATTGTTATTGTTTATGCACATGGGCCAACTTTTTGTCCATGTGTGCTGATGGTTACACATGTTTAAACCTTGGTACATGCAAATATTTTACATTTGTAACAATTTGCAAAAGAACCATGTATCCATATTTAAAATTTATTTAGGCATATGTGCAACTTCCAGAAGTATGATTCCTTCTAATGCAAGGTCTTATTTTTCAGAGATTTTTTTAATGGTATAAACCATTTTGCACATGTGCAAACTTTTCATATGTTTGCACATGTGCAACTTTCTACATTTTTGTTTGATGGTTAAAATGTTAAACATGCATAAAGATTCATTTAACTATTTTAATGCAGGTGTCTTCAAAAGTGATTAAAGAAATTGACTTTAGAAAAAGGATGAACAATCAAATTTGGAACTCATGTCTTGATCCTGATGTCTTTGAGCACAACTGGAACTCGTTGGTAGCAGAACTTGGACTTAATGAAAATAAATGGCTGAAAAAGATGTATTCCTGTGTTCATCCTGGATTCCGACGTACTTCAAAGATATGCCCTTGTCTGGTCTTATGAGGACGACATCAAGATCCGAGAGTGAGAATTATTTTTTTCAGAGCTTCTTGTCAAATACAACCAACTTGATTATGTTCATGGTCAAGTTTGATGCTGCCATGGATAAACAAAGGATTATTCAGTCAGAAAGCGACTACAACTCTGTAAACAAACTACCGCCAATTCATTCACGTTTGGAGTTTGAAGTTCAGGGATCCAGGTTTTACACACAAAAAATATTTTCCTTGTTCCAAAAAGAAGTTCATGATTGCGTGTGGAGTTGCTCGGTCTCCAACTGTAGATCAATGGGTGGCAAGGAAACATTTACTGTTTTAGAGCAGATCATGGGTAAAAATTTACTAAACCAAAGTGTGTTCTTTAATCCCAATTCATGCAACTTCAGAAGTTTAATCAGAAATCAGTTCCAATATGAGGTATGTTTGCACATGGGAAAGTTTTTGCATATGAGCAATTTGTTTGTTTGTAAGCATAATTTTGTTTATGTGCAAAGTTTTGCTTATGGGAAAATTTTTGCACACATACATATTCCCGCCCCCCCCCCCCCCCTCTTTTTTTTCCTTGTTTTGCATATATGCAGGTTTTTACACTTTACAAATTTTAGTCATTAGTTGCAAACTGTTTTCAGGTTGAGTGTTCTGCAGAATATGACTCTTTCAACTGTAACTGCATGGTATTCAAGCATTTTGGATTTCTTTGCAGACATGTGCTATGTGTAATGAAATCAAAGTTTAGGTCTGAAATACCTGCAAAGTATTTTCTTAAAAGATGTAAAAAGGTGTTATACGTTCACATGAGTTGGAAAAGTGCTACTTCATTGGTGAAGATGTTGGATGCTGTAATGCATTGGTACAAGATGCATACAGAGTGATAACAGATTCCATAAACATGATAGCACATGATCCAGATTCTATCCTTAAGTTTACTGAGTGGCAAAAGGAACTTAGGTTGAAAATTGAACAGAATCCACCGAAGAAAGATACACGTACAAAAGATGATTCTATCTCTTCCATGCTCGGTATAAAGAAGGTTGATAAAGTTACCATATGTAATCCTGAAGGTGTGAAGTTTAAAGGGTCTGGAACTGGTGGGAAAAGGATTCAAGGGCAAAGAGAAGCAACAATGAAATTGGTTGGGAAAAATCCTAGAACTTGTAGCTATTGTAAGAAGAAGGTAGCACCTGGAGAAAAACATGATTAGAGATGTTGTCCAGATAGACTTGAGGCTGAAAGAAAGGCAGCAGAAGAAAAAGAGGCAACAAGAATGAACATTTGATTTTTTTTTTCATTTTTTTAGTATCACAGATGATGAGTTTTATATTGAGATTTAGTATGAATAATTTGGATAATGGTTCATTTGTTCTTTTAGGAATTGTTTTTTCATATATGCAAAGTTTAGGAATTTATAAGGTTTTAATCATAGTTTATAAATTTGTCTATATGCATTTTTGTTGATGTTTGAGAGATGTATACTGGCATTTCTGTTTTGTATGTGCTAATCTCTTTATAATTGGTTTTGCTATAAATAAATGTTTGCATATCTATAAATTTTTTTGTATTGCTTTTGTTGTGGATAAGAAATTTTGCACATGTGCAAATTTTTGCAAATTATTTCATCTGTTTTGCACATGTACAGGTTTTTCTTTATTGATTATTTTACAGAAACATAAATATTTTTTTCTCTGAAGTATGAGATTATATAAATAAGATTTGAATTGGAAAATCATTAAGATTTTGCCTATGTACAAAATCAATTATCCATAATTTGCCTATGTGCAGATTTTCCTGTACATTTTATTTTTGTGTTTATAAGTATTTTTGGACATATTAAAATAATAGCAGTTTTGATTATAAGCTAAAGTAGTCCAAACAAGTTAACAAAATACAAAGCATCCTATTTTCAGATGTATTAACAACAGAAGTTTCATAGACAACCTAATCTATATTATAAGGATTATTTTTATCCAAACCCCTCCCATATTTATCATTCCATGGTGCTTTCAACTTCAATCTGTTGATTCTTTCTGAATCTTTCTTTGTTCTCCTCTGTACCGGTGCAATCGGTTCCGGATCAACCACCTCTTCAAACCGTTCTTGATTCACTTCTGGATCAACCACCTCATCATTCAACTGATTATCATGGACTTTAGACGAACCAACCTATATTTTTACAAAGGATTATGGTCATATATTTTATATAATGAAAGAATTAACAACAATATTTAATACCTCTTGATTAACCACGACTCGTCTGCGTGGTTCAACCTAGTTACTTGATCGATAGTGAAACCGATGTGTGTTGCTATTTCTTCATTTGTGTAGTTGGATTCTTTCAAGTCTCGTATGATTTCTATCTTTTCTTGATCCAGTTCTGTATGTTTTTCACCCTCAACTGCAGCATCAGGATTAACAATATAATTAGAATCGAATTCCATATTTTATTTGGTTGTTAGAAAATGAAATTGATGGGTTGGACACTTACGAACAACCAAATATACTAGCCACTACCTAACTAAACCATAAATCTCTAACAAGCTTCTTCAACAATTACCTTTCCTTTTGAGCTTTAACATGAACAGTACCATCTGAGTAGTATGTTAACTGATAAGTTAAATGCTTAGTGGGTTACAAGCTTTGTTAAGTAGGAATATTTCTCTAAAAATTTAAAATTTACATAAAGATACAATGCATTTCATGCTATCAACACAAACAGTTGTACTTAGAAAAAAAGTTTTGCTTTACAGAAGGGGCTACCTAAATAGTACTTGATTTTGATCTTAATATGTCACTTGTTCGAAATCTTTGAATGGTGTGAGAGTTGACTTTACTTTTTTGTTTTCTTCTTGTCATTTCGTTTAATTCCTCTATCTTGTCTTTTTATTTTAACACCTGATGTTGTGGTATTTGAAGTAGAAGCTTTGACTATTGTTTCCTCTTTTGAAAAATTCTGCAGCTTATTTGTGCTTTCTTGATATTGTGCTAAGGTTTCGTTATCGCTGTCATATGCTAATGTGTCTGTTAAAAGAGGGAATGTAGTTATGATTATAAGATATATTCATGAATAATCTTTGCACATGTGCAGAAGTTTGCACATGTTCAAATTTGTGCACATGTGCATGTTGTTCTTTAAAGTTTGTCTGTGAAAACAGTATATATAGAAATATTCATAGGTTTCCTTATGGACACGTTTTTTGCACATGTACAAAAGTTTGCATATATGTAAATTGACTATGTCCACCCTTTGCACATGTACAAATTTCTTTACAAATGTATACAAATTTGCACATGTCCAAAGTTTTGCACATGTGCATGTTTTTCATCAAAGTTTGTCCATGTAAACAATGTATAGAAATGTTCATAAGTTTTCTTTTGTACACGTTTTTGCACATGTACAAAAGTCTGCATATCTATAAATTGACTATGTCCACCTTTTACACATGTACAAAATTATCCATATAGGGAATAAGGTAATAATAATGTGCTTAGTTGCACTTTTTTGAAGTTTTTTTGTACCTGTAATGCTCTGTACAAGTGCTGTTAAGTTCTCTTCATTTATCTCATCTTCGGTGTTGTAATCTTCTTCACTGTCACTCAACTGTCTTTGACTGTTCCTCATATTTTTTTCCTTTTTAACTTTTGTCCTGTACATGTAATAAATTAACATTTCAGTTAATTTGTTAATGACTATTCATAGGCAGTTGCTGTGATGTACAAACTTGTACATGTGCAACAAACTACATACACATATAGTCAAACAATGTGGCTGATTTAGGGTTGTACATGTACATAATTTGTCAATATGCAAATATTTCAACATTTCACAAAAAAAATGTGTACATGTGCAGCAAAATCCATACACATATATGCAAGCATGGTTAATTATTCAGGGTTGTACATGTGCAAACTTGTCAATATGCCAATATTTGAACATTCACAGACAAGTTTTTGTACATGTGCAACAAACTACATACACATATAGTCAAACAATGTGGATGATTCAGGTTTAGAAAGTTTGTCAATATGCAAATATTTCATCATTTCATAGACTATTTTATGATATACAAAGTTGTACATGTACAAAAAACTATATATTCACAGTGAAACAATCTCAATGTATTAGGTTTTACGTCTAGCAAACATTTTAGCATGAAAATATGTGAATGTTGTCCTCAAACAACTATCATTATCATAGTAGACTACTTTTTGTTGAACAAATCACAGGATAATAGCAGAAAATTATTAGGATCGTTGTATAATTTTCCAAAATCAACAAACAATGAGTGTATTGTTCTAATTTGTACAGAAACACAGTTGAGAAGTAAAACGATCGAATCAAAGCAAGTTTGATAGATCTACATGTTTTAAATTGTGAGAAAGTTGTTTTTCATGAAAAAATTTCTTCAAATTTGAAATCCTACGACCTAGGTTGGTTTTTGGTGATTTTTGTATTGTTTTTTTGTAAAACAATGTCGGATATGCAGTAATTAGTGTTCTTCAACTGCAGTGGAACTTGATTTTGCTCATTGATGATGTTTTGTGACTGAAAATTTCGAGTAAAAAGGAAAATTGAGAAGATTCGAAGAATGTATGAATAAACCTGTGTATTTATTGAGAAGAAATCAATTGAAACTTGCGAGAATCCATCAGGAATTGAGAGTTGCCGCCATGGACGTGTTCTTATGAGTTATGGAAATTCGAAGATTGTATGAAGATTCGAACGTGATTCCCTTGAATTTTGGGTTAATTAGTTTATTTGATTCATTTTCCTTTTCAGTTGTTTTGTTTGTGATTTGTCACAATTGCCCCTGGAATGTTTAATTTGTTTAATTGATGTCCAATTGTTTTGTGTTATTTACAATCTTGCCATTAATGAATTTTGACCATTAAAATTTCTCATCCGACGCTCCTCCTCGAGTTCTCGGGTTCTCGGGCTCGCCTTGGTTCTCAAAAAATCTCAACTCTATATATATATATATATATATATATATATATATATATATAATATACGTAAGGCATTTAATTTTTTAGACACATGCCTTGTTTAGGAGATTTTCTAGAGATTTTGTGGGATTTTTGTAGGATTTTTAAGGAATTTTATGGGATATTTTCAATTTTGTCTCTGCCGACAGTTCACCACCGGCTTTTCCATTGGTTATTTCCTTACACCAGTTAGGACACATGTATAACATTGAAGATGCTGGACCATATTCATCGCGAATACCAATTTTCTAGACTTACAAAACATGTTGCTTGATTTTCTCCATTTTCTTGGTATTACGCACCACCAAGTCTCTCCTCCATTTCCCTATTCTTTTTCTTTATGTTTTATGGTTTTAGATATCTTTGTCGCACAAACACATGTGTACCACCGCTTCTGGTTTACCCTCTCAAATCGGCTTTTATCAAACATAAATCGGAAGGGGTAGGATTAGTTTCAGAATTTGTTACTTTCTTTTTTATGAAGATGACATCTGATTATCGATGGGAACATCTGTATCCCTTTGTTTGTTCGATTTTCTTCAAATATGAACCCTAAATCATGATTACAGAGCCAAAGAATAGAGCATACATGGCCGACCCAAGGCCTGGGCGAGCTGGGTCATGGCCCAGGGCAGCAAATGAGAGAGGGCATCAAAATTTTAGTGGGTGTAGTTTACTACTCTATGGGCCAAGGTTTTTTGGGCTGTAGACTTAAGATGGGCAGTAGGCCAGTGCTCCAACCTAAAAAACATTAGGCGGTAATCCTATTCATGATTCGACAATCAAACATTTTGTTCTCGATATCCAAAATGCGCCAATTACGCTTTACGTTATTATTTATTGGTTGATTCGTTGAAGAAGACGAGGCGTTGAGCCTCAATGACCGAGGAGTCGAGGAGATGAGACAGAGGTCAGCGGCTGCTATGCTGATGATTTCGATGGCATCATGGCAATATATCTCCACTCCACCTATGATAAATCAATTTCCTTTCTTTCTCCTATTCTGATTCAATCTTATCTTGTTTAGCGGCATTGATTTCTGATTTCTGGAATGAAGAAGCTTATTGATTTCTGATTTCTATAGTGAAGAACTGAAGAAGCTTTCTAATTTCTGATTTTTGTTTCCTATTATATTATTCAGTACGTTTATGATTTCTGCATGAAAGGGAAGGGCAGATTTCTGATTTGATTTTTGAATTGAATGGCTGATTTCTGTTTTTGATTTCTGAATTGAAGGGCTGTTTTCTGATTTAAACGGCCGATTTCTGAAGTGAAGCGGTGAAGATGTACGTTTGCACTGGCAGCGCTATATTAGCTTACCATCGTTTGATTTATTATTCTCGCCACTTTTGTTTTTCTCATATCTATCGCTCTATCAGTAATTTATGTTGGATGTTTTTTCTTCTTTGCGCAAAGGGACTTATAAAGGATATAATTCATTCGTGTAAACTATGCATTGGCTTATTTTGACTTACTGTAGAATGACATATTAAAAAAAACTTATTAACATGAGCTTTCCACATTAAGTTCTACTTTAAAGTAGAAAGAAGGTAATGTCAGTTTTCATGAATCAGATTGTTTTATAGATACAGTTGGTTCATATTTTGTTAGCTAATAAAGGGAAATCAAAAGATTTTTTACCTATAAGTACATAAATGTTTTGTAGCCTTGTAGGTTCTTGGTTGTTGTCTGTTGTTTCTAGCTATTACTTATTATGTTTCTATATGGTGATATAGATGTTATTTGTGGCTGGCCCCGCTCTCATCACAGGGAATAAATGATTCAATGGATTAAATAAAAAAAACAAACAACTAGCAGGTAAAATTACAAAAAGAAACTTGTCTACATGAACAATTTAGAAATTGAACAAAGATTTTCATTAATGGAAAATGTTGTACATAACACTAAGTTTTTAAAAGGGATTTTTTGGGAGATGTGATTTGGATCAGCTTGTTCAATGAGCATAGGCTTTCTTGGGCTATACAATTATCACATGCGGTGACCGTTTAAAAAAGGGTAATATGACCCACGATTGTAGGTTTTTGCTGATTTGGATATTATTGTATATTACGTGGCATTACGGAAATATTACGTGGCATTACCCATCAAACTTATGGTACCCGACTCAACCCGGTTCACTGAGTCAACTTGCCGAGATGACCGAGTCGACTCAACAGGTTGCAGATCGGGGAAAGTGATGGTAGGGGTTTGCTTCGGAGGGCCACCGGAGGCTAGAACCGGTGGCGGATTGTCGAGACTCGGCGGTTTGATGGGCTGAATCGGAAGTTGCAGGTGTGCGGAGGGCTCGATCGGGAAAGGAGAAGTAGCAGTGATGGTGTTCGGTTGGTGAGGTCGAGGGCTGATGGAGGTGAGTGCAGTGGAGGCGGTGCTGTGAAGCAGCTTGCAACGGTGGTGCGAGCAGGTGGCTAGGGTTCGATCGGGGAAGGCGAAGATGATCGGGGGGAGGATCTGTGTTCGCGTAAGGGAGAAAGGAGGGAAGAGAGATGAATCGGGTAGGGTTTAGGAGATGGGGTGGGTTATTTTGGTCAAATGGGGGAAACGGGTCGGATACTTTGGTCAAATGATGGAACCGGAGATGGGGGATGGCCACATAATATTTCCGTAATGCCACGTCATACATGATAATGCCATATAATACCCAAATCAGCAAAAACCTACAATTGTGGGTCATATTACCTTTTTTTAAACGGTCACCATAAGTTTGATGGGTAAAAGTGTACAAAAAAAACATTCTTATCTAAATGTGGACAAAAGCAAGAGTTGGTTACCCATTTAGTTCATTAATCCTTATATTAATTCCCGTCGAACAAGGGTGTACGTTTTTTTGGTCACGGGGTTTTTTTAGATCCGTTTTGATGGTTGTCGGATCTTTGTGGATCCGGATTCTCATCCCCTCTCCCACCGCTTCACCTTTATCGTCTCCATCCATCGCTTCCGTCTTCACTCTATCTCTGTCACCGTCTCTCTGCATCTTGGGTATTATTGGATCCACTTTCTCAGTATGTCGGCTAAATTCGGGTTTCTTCTTTTCTCTTTTTGGGGTTTCATTCATACCGTCGTCTCCCGTTGTCCCCAAATCAACGGGTTGTGCCAAACCAAATCGCAGTCGCCTCCCACCGCTTCGTACCCGCTGTTCCACTTCCGGCGATCTTTTGAATCCATTTTCGCATTGGGTAGGGTATACTTTTTCCATCGCCACCTCTGCTTGATTGCGGTTGAGTCGTCTCTTCCGACTTTCTCGTGACGCCACACGTCTTGCAACTGGTGAGACTGACTTTTTAGGAAGGTTGTTAATTATTTTTGTTGTTCGTTGCTTCGACCGAATAATCACCCAGTCCGCTGCCTATGTTTTGTCGATCGTTATATGATCCTTATTATCTTTTCTTCTTAGGGTTTATGAAGAAGTAGAGGTTTTTCCAATCTTCCTATTCCGTATCCAAATAGATGAAGAAAATAGTTACGATACTATTTAAAACGACGGAACGGAACTTTCAATTTGGCAGTTGTCGGCAAAGAGAAGAAGTCAGAGTGTAATGCGAAAATACCAACGTCTCCAAGAATTTTTTTAATTTATGTTGTTTATATAACTCTCAATTCCTCATCTTCTTTCAGTTTGCTGAATTTGTTTTGCCACGACAAGAAGGTAACACAATTCTTTTTAGTTTTTCCGATAATTACAATCCGTTCTTTGAAATTAGATCTTATTTATTTTTTAATTCATATGAGGTAACCCACGCTCCTGAAGGTGACTAATACAAGGATGAAAAAAAGTGGGTCACATCCATATAATTACAATCCATGCTTTGAAAGTTATTAGAATGTAAATAATGCATATATTCAAGTTATCTTATGATTTTAGCTCGATGTAAGTGCTACTTTCTTTTGTTTTTAGAAGCAACTGTTTGATGCACCAATTGCTTAATAAAATGCCTAAAAGAAGAAGGAAGCTATTGAAATTGGAGTTGGTTCCATTATGGAGTAATTGGACTTGGATTTTCATCATCTTAACAAAAAACAGAGCAATACTTCAAAGAAATACTACATGACAGATGATAAATGAGGTTAATTTTCATAAAGCCGCAACTTTGAAAATTACAGATGGTATAAATCAACATTTTTGGAACCATTTTTAAATCTGTTTGTTTGATTTTTACTCTTAATAGCAACACAAGAGTGAAGATGTAGTTGCATATGGAAATGTTGGTGTTTTTTTAGAGAAATACATCAAAAACCAATACACATCGATGTCCAGGTAATTGTCTTTTATGCGATAGTGAGAATGCCTCTTTTGTCTGTACTAACTTCTTCACTTTCTTATTTACATTACGTTTTGTTGATAAGTGAATATGTAGTTGCATATGGAAATGTTGGTGTTTTTTAGAGAAATACATCAAAAACCAAGACGCATTAACTTCCAGGTAATTGTCTTATTATTATTTTTTTGTAATAGTGAAAATGACCCTTTTGTCCTTACTTACTGACTTCTTCACTTTCTTATTTACATTATTTTTTTGATACACATTCATTGTTATAACTACGTAAAATGTCCTAATATGAAAAAAGAAAACGCACGATGCTACATTTAGGTAGATTTCGAAGTTATGATGTTTTAATGATTTTTGTATTTTTGACCGAGTATTCCATAATAAGTGATAGACACACAAGAACTACAAACAATGAAACAATCATCTTAGACTACAGGCGTGAATGTTAACATGATGACATTGTTGATTCCCTCACAGGTTCAGAACTTGAAGGAACAAACGGTCAGCTGCTTTTGAAAAAGATGGTCCACATTTGACCAAATTTTTGCATTTCCTAGGATCGTCTGGTGATTCTCTTGAAGTCAACCGTAGTCGCACCAAGTGAATAAAAAAACCAGCAAAAAGATAAAATAAAAACTTTATATCTTTCTGTCATGCTTATCGTTCCTTTTTTTAATTATGTTTTCTTTCAGTTTCGTAGTTGTGTTCCTCATATGGAATTAGATTTCGGAATTTAAAACCAAAATGTGTGTTTTTTTACTTTCTTTCGTTTTCCTATGTTTTTTATAAACTGATGTTTATTAACCCTGACAACAAGTTGAAGACTGAAGAGAAAGAGGAAAACGAAAAGGTGGACACGAAGAATAAAGAAACTCCGGTTGTTATTGATAATGAACTTTAAAATGTATATCATTATTGTGAAATATTATATCAGATGTTCTTTGTTTTTTTTATTTAGTTGTTGCTTGTGATTTTGATATGCACTTGCTTCTTCTAAACAGGCATTCGGGTTTTTTGACCGCAATCGAGTGGGATACATCAGGATAAGGCTGTTCTTTATTTCTTTTATATGTTTAGTGCTGTAAAGAGTGAAAATATAAATACAGTTGTATTTATATATTGCAGGTTGAAGATTTAAGGTTGATGCTACATGCAATGGGAAAGTTCATGTCTCATAGGGACATCAAGGTGATAAATGATAATAATCCATTTGATACTAATTATCAAAATTAAATTTATCGGTTTTTTTCTTAAAATACTGCTTTGGAATGTTAAAGAGCACTTATAGCATTCTACTTTCTACTTTATTCTTATTAGGACATTGTAATTTGGTGTTTAGTTAGCCAAAATCCCAAAGTACCATGTCCTGATAAGAAAAGAATCAAAAGTTACAACTTACAGGTTATAATTGGTATTTGTTCTGCAAAACATAATTTTCTAAAAAATATTATTTCACAGCTCGACGAATGGCCTGAGAATTTGTTTACTAAGACGCTTCGTATTAAATGCCAAAAAATCCCTCCCGAACCGTGCGGAGCACGGGTAACCCACTAGTTATAAATTAAAATGTATCACTAAAGAAATCTTTATTAATAACAAATTAAAATAATAGATAATTTTGCATGAAAGACGATGTTTTAGATGACTTTTATAGGTTGTTTGTATTGCTATGATTTTTATTTGATTACAAAATTTATTGCTCGTTGCTGTCTAGATTTTTTTATATAAAAGGACATTAATTTAATATCTTGTCAGGGCATTAAAAATCAATGGACCGGTCCTGAAAGCATACCAAGAGCGGTTTCATACTCAGAGGTAAAACATCATATTGATGTATTCCACCGATTGAGAATAGGGATATCATTGATATTAGTAGACATTCCCATTATTTTTCTGCTTTTACTATATGCACTTCACATAGCCTCTTTCGTTCTTCTTTCCCTATTTCCCTATTTCTTTGTTAGTGTTTCTCTCTCAATCGGTTATCTCCTTTTTCTTGTGCTAGAAGCCACTTCACTACATTGAAGAGTTGAGGGAAAAAGATTGAAGCCACTTCACATGACCTCAATCGTTTTGCTTTGCACCAGTATCTCCTTTTTCTTGTGCTAGAAGCCACTTCACTACGTATATAAACTAAGATTGCATTTGTTTGGCTATGTCCAAGAGCAATTGGGCACATGAGGGGTACGGTTAACGACGTGTTTGCAATTGCGTATTTAACGAATACGCATTTTTTATAACGTATTTATTTACTTATATGGTGACAAAAATAAGTTTTTAAATAAATGTTTGAATTAATTTAATTGTTGGAAAAAAAAACTATAATTTTATACATCATTAAAAAAATTTGGATTAGATTATATATTTAAAATGATAAAAAAAACATGCTTACATGTCAGATGATAACATGAAACTAGAGGTAAAATGAAGCAAAAATGCGTAAACTAGATTAACGAAAGTATCGTGATCTTTTCTATTTTTATTAGTAGTTTCTATAAGTTAGGGTGGTTGATTTATCATTTTTAGCGTATTTACTTTTAATAAAGATACGTTTTGAAAAAAGTTTATTGTTTTGCTTTTTCTTTTTGACTTATGATATTTTAAAAAGACAATAAATAAATTAGGAGTTTTGAAAAACAATGTCAACAATATCTTATTACTATTTTAATTAAAGTTGACTTCTCGGTTTGACTATACATGTCATCCAAAGATATAAGTATAGAAAAAGCGAGGTTTGAATTCATCATAGGAGGGTAGCTTCACACCGTCTAACTTGGAGGGCGTTTTTTTTTTTTTTTAACCTTGATCAAACCATTTGTTTCTTCAAGACATCTCACATAACTGAATTGCGAAAAAGAATTCCATAAATCTTTTAATTTTCATGCAAGATAGAGTAACCCTCGAAAGAGAGAACATTTTGATGTGTCTTAACTAGCGATTCAGAAGACGTCGACGAGGAGATTGAAGAAGATGATAAGAAGGTTTCTGTAGAGTATTACGATCCCAAACCAGGCGATTTTGTCGTCGATGTAGTGGTTTCCGGAAACAAGTATAAGCTTGATGTTAATATCGGCGCAGATTTATTAGGGACAATGTTAACGAAAGAAGTACTTCCTCTGTATGACAAAGAGTTGGATAATTTGTTGTGTGATTTCGAGAACAACCCTATTTTTTACGAAGGGCAAGATGGGAATTGTGAAAAATGACGAGGCGTTAAGCGGTGGTCCGGTGACTGGGCAGCCGGTTGTTGAACATGGAACAATTTTGTTTGCAGAAGTTTTTCTGGCGACTGGCTTGCAGGCCGGTCCTGAGGCAGGGCGGGCTGGGCAACCGCCCTGGGCCCTAATCAGCTAGGGCCCCAAATTTTATAGGTATATTATATTAGGGTAGGTCCATTAATTGTTAGTTTATCGGTCTAGATAAGAAAAGTCCAAAAGACAATGAATTTGGGCCACAAAAGTCACACAAATAGGAAATAGCTGCTATCAGAGGTCAAAAGTCAAAACGCGATTCTTGGAGTCAAATATCGATTACGTTCAGTGTTCCACGATCAGGAAACGGCCAAGGCGCAAATCACGATCACTTGAATTGCTTCTTGTTGGATTAGGTGTCTAAGTCACGACTAATAATTTGTATTTATCTAATTAATAGTAGCAAAGTCCATTTGGGTTGCCCTCATAGCTAGAGGTTTAGCAGAAATATCAGGAGAGAGAAAGATTGATTTATTATATGATTAATAAATCAATAGAAATAAAATAAATAGTTTATAAATATATTATGATGATAATATATTAATTAGAAATTATATTAATTAATTAGAAATTAATCTGGAATTAATTTGGTGATTAATTTGATAATTGAAGGTACAGGGGCTGATTTGTAATTACTCAATAGTTGAGTAGTGACTGTCCATGACAACTAGAAGCTGGCGAAATTAAGGAGTGGATATTCCTTAATTTCGAAATTATATATTATAGATAAATAGGTTTGAATTAAATGATAAAATGTTTATCTTGATTTGAATTCAAAAAGGTTTATCTGTAAAGCTTATCTGGTTATCAGCTGGAAGCTATAAATAGGGACCCCTGGTCATCATTCTCTGTGCCACTTTCTGACTCACTGACTCTCTCTGGATTTCGACCTCCTCAGCTTTTGGGTGTTACTTCATTTGAGGCAAGACAATTGTGTTCTTAGCTTCCAAGATTTGAACTAAAGGTTAGTTTTATTCTTTATTTCTTTTAGTAATTTTTTGTTTGGCCTTTAGGATTTTATTACATGTTCAAAGATAGAAAACATAGATGCAATCTAGGTTGCATGTGAATTTAGGGTTTGAGTTTATTGATTTGCATAAAACCTTTCAGTGGTATCAGAGCTTTTGGTTGTTTTCTATTTAAATAGACGTAAATTTTTTCCTTAATTTTAGGGTTTATAGAAACTAAACCCTAAAAAGAGGCCAATCGATTTTAGGGTTAGGGTTTTCGAAACCCTAGACCCCTCCCCCCTAATTTACGATTTTAGCTATAAGGTTTTAGAAAGTTTTCTACTTTTGGTAATTGTGATTATTTAACATTAAACCCCTTTTGTGCTATTTTCGAAATTAGTGGGTTTAAGATATGATTAAATTAATCTGATTAATTTGTGATACTATCTGATTTAAGTATTTAATTAATTGTTTGATTAAAAGATTAATATTAAATCAGTTACGGTTTAAATTTAATTTTAAAATTAATTGTTAATTTTTCAAAAAAATTAAATAGTTAAACCATTAATATTTTAAAAGTTTAAAATACATCATATATATATTATAATTAAAAGTTAATATTATATGTATAAGATAATTGGTTAGTCAAATCAATAGTAGGCCTCATTCACGAAGCTGGTCTATAAGGAGTGTATTAGGAAACTGCCTATAAAATTGCGGTTAAATGGGTGTCCACTCTCACCCACCGCTCTCTTGATCAGTGGAGGGTCGTTAGCCGAACGAGTATGATAGGACCGCTCAATCTCATTAAAAGTATAATGTTATTAATCAAAGTACTAGAACAATTTTATAAAATCCCATATCTAGTTACTTTAGGAAAAATGTGAAAGACATGCTAACCCATGAAATTGCACATTGCACTTTATGAGACATTAGTGGAGCGTGTGTGGTTTACCGGCACACTAATAGGGGCTCATAAAGAGTGGCTATCCAGAGTAATGCAAAGTGGAGCGTGTTGTTGGGATTGGAAAATTCTTCTATTCAACACTAGAACAGAATTACAATAGGAGGAGCAACTCTCACACTCGACTATTACAAAAAACCAACCCTCTATCTAACACTTACATTCTAAGTGTTATGCTCACTAACTTTATGTGTTTGTGATGTTTGGGATGTCTAAGAACTGAAACTTAAGCCTCTATTTATAGCTAAACTAGCCACTAAATCTATAGTATATGAACACATTGAATTCTTGGAAGAGAAGATCAAATTTGCCACCTTAAGCTTTATCAACAATGGTGGCTTCTAGAATGGAGGCTGGAAATCAACAAATCTCCCCCTCCAGCCTCTGTTGAACAATCCTTAGCCCAACTATTTCAGCACATAGTTTGTGTTTGTCTTGTGTCACCACCTTGGTCAACATGTCTGCAGGATTGTCATTTGTGTTGATCTTTGACAACTTCAATTCTCCTCTCTCGATTGCTTCTCTAAGCCAATGATAACGGATATCGATATGCTTAGTGCGAGAATGGTACATCGAATTCTTGCTCAGGTCCATAGCACTCTGACTGTCGCAATGAACGATGTATTCTGCTTGGGGAAACCCCAATTCTTGAAGAAACCGTTTTAACCATATAAGCTCCTTCCCAGCTTCAACGGCAGCAATGTACTCGGCTTCTGTTGTTGACAGTGTTACACACTTCTGTAACTTGGATTGCCATGAGATAGCTCCCCCCTGCCAAAGTGAAAACATAACTTGATGTAGATTTCCTATTATCAAGATCTCCTGCCATATCGGCATCTGTATAACCTTTCACGATTGGCTTTGCTCCCCCGTAGCATAAACATAATTTTGAACTACCTTTCAGGTATCGCAATATCCACTTGACTGCTTCCCAATGTTGCTTTCCTGGATTTGCTAGATATCTACTCACAACACCAACAGCATGAGCAATATCTGGTATTGTGCATACCATTGCATACATAAGACTTCCTATGGCTGAGGAATAAGGGATTGTCTTCATCTCTTCTTTCTTTTTATCAGAACAAGGGGAATTTTTCTTACTTAACTTGAAGTGATTTGTCAACGGAGTGCCAACAGGCTTGGCGTTTTCCATGTTGAACCTTTTGATCACACGTTCAACATACTCCTCCTGTGACAAGAACAATTTTCTTGATTCTCTATCACGGATAATTTTCATGCCAAATATCTGTTGAGCTGGGCCTAAGTCCTTCATATCAAAGAACTTAGACAAATCTTTCTTCAAGTTTTTGATCATGGTTGCATCTTGACCGACTATTAGCATATCATCCACATAGAGCAAAAGGATGACAAATTTCCCATCTGGAAACTTCTTCAAGTACACGCAGTGGTCTGCAACAGTTCTTTTGTACTCGTGACTTGCCATGAACGAGTCAAACTTCTTGTACCACTATCTTGGGGATTGCTTAAGACCATAAAGGCTCTTCTTCAGCTTGCAGACGAGATGCTCTTTCTTTGGGATTTTAAACCCATCGGGCTGCTCCATGTATATTTCTTCATCCAAATCACCATGGAGAAAAGCTGTTTTTACATCCATCTGCTCAAGTTCAAGATCTAGACTGGCTACCAATCCGAGCACGACTCGAATCGACATCATCTTCACAACCGGCGAAAAAATCTCATCAAAGTCAATTCCCTCCTTTTGTTGGAATCCTTTGACAACGAGTCTCGCCTTGTACTTCACAATGTTTCCTTTGCCATCTTTCTTCAACTTGAAAACCCACTTGTTTTTCAAGGCTTTCTTTCCTTTAGGAAGTTTCACCAACTCATATATTTGATTCTTTTGCAAAGAATTCATTTCTTCTTTGATGGCCTTCTGCCAATTGGCTTTGTTAATATGAGATTGAGCTTCCTGAAAGCTCTCTGGCTCCCCCTCGCTGGTAAGAAGGATGTAGTTCGAAGTTGGGTATCTTGAGGAAGGAACACGAACTCGATCAAATCGTCGAACTTGAGTTTCTTCATTAGAAACATCTGGCAATGACTTTGAATTATCAAGAGGTGGAAGCTCCCCCTGCTCAACACCTCCTTGATCTTGATCATCAACTTCATTATTCTGTTCATCGGTCGGAACATCATCTTTTGTTTCAGATATCATTTCTGGAACTTTGAAGCTTTGTTGCTCGTTAATCGATGCCTTGAAATCATAATACCGGTCTTCATAGAAAACAACATCTCTGCTTCGAATAACCTTCTTTAGTTCTGGGTCCCATAGCCTGTACCCGAACTCTTCATCTCCATATCTAATAAAGATGCATGGAGTGGATTTTTGTAACACCCGACTTATTAACAAAAACACCCCAAAAATTTTTGTTTTACAAACCAAATATTTTACAATAAAAACCATGAGTATGGGGTATTAGTTAACAAAATACGAGTACAAGTGTATCATGAAGTACAATACATAAATATTATACATTCTTCAAGCCGGGTTGCTACTTCAATCCTAAGTCCTCAGTCACGGACTTTGTCCTTTCCTTTCGCAGGGTCACGCTCACCTGCAGGGACATAACAAATAAACAGTGAGCTATAGAGCCCAATGAGTAATCAAATCAATAACAATATGTACAAGAATAAAATTCTCTATACAAAGTCACATATGTATTATCAAACAATACAAAATCAAATATGGCTCACGGGTTAGCCCGCTATTGCCTTGGCTCACGGCTTATCCGGTCTTGCCTATATAAGTTTAGCACATCAAATAAACCATGGCTCACGACTTATCCGGTCTTGCCTAGACTCACGGCTTTATCCGGTCTTGTTTATATTATTTATATAGATACATTGACTCACAGCTCCGTTCTTGTCTATAACAGACTCACGGCTTATCTGTTCTTGTCGTATATCAAACCATATAATCTGTCAAAACTTGTCCCCAAAACTGTTTTCAATCCGCAGCTGCTCATTTATCATTTACACCTCAAATACGAGTGAGATTACTCACCTGTAGGCTTGCTACAACTAGCGTTAGTCGTTCCTTGCTTTGAAATGAAATCCGTAGGATTTTGTCCCGTACCTATAATTCCATTTATTTCACAATAATTATAGGTTAATATACCATTTTAATTGGTTCTAATGCACAAGAGTCTAATATAAGACTAATTCCAAGAATTAACCATTGGTATAACAATTTAATACACGTCCCGAAATACGCGTATTCTACTACAGTACTTTCGGGAGGTCGTATTCGTATTCCGATAATTTTCCATGACGTTTCACAACATATTAAACCTATGTTTAAAATTTCAGGTCAATCGGACAAGCCTAGCATTGAAATCAAAGTTGGAAAATTGACCAAATTTTAACAGAGGCCAAAATGCTCTCTGCCGCGAGATCGGGTCGCGATCGACCCCTGGGTCGGGTCGCGATCCTGCCGATTCCAGACAGTAAGCTCCGAATTTTGAGCTAAAAACCCCATTTTTCTCTTATTAAGCACTTAATGCTCAACTTAATTGCTAGGAAATGTTCCAAGACCAAAACCTTTGATTATTAACTAGTTTTAATCCATAAAATACTCAAATTCAACTTCATTTATAAAATTTCCCGTTTTTGCATTTTTGCTCCAAAAACGAAATTATTGAATTCTACTTGCTTCTAATGATTTCTTTCAGTCATTATAGCATCTAGAACTCATCTTAATCCATTAGAACCAAGTTTATCCCAAGAACTCATCATCTAGGGTTCTTGATCAAAATCCCAATTCTTGAACAATAGCAACCTACTTCTATTTTCTTGAATTAAGTCCTTTTTAGCATGACTTAATGGAAGTATTAAGCTACTTATCACATAATTTCATAACTGAAATTGCAGTTTTTGAGTTCTACACAACTCACCAAGAACAACTAGTCAAGAGCTTGGAAACTTACCTCAAAATCTTCCAATTCTACCCTTCAATTGCTATAATCCGATTTTTAGCCTTAAACCTTAAAAATTGCTCCAAAATTCTGCAACTCCCTTGCCAAGAACCTCTCCCGTAACTCACTAATTTTCTGCACAAAATGGGAGAAGGTTCCTAGCTTTTATACTTCCAGAATTTACAATTTGGTCCCTAGAGTTGCATATTTAAGACTTTTGCCCCAATTCACAAATATTATGACACAATTTCAGTTTTTAATAACATTTTAAGTCCAAACTCAAAATATTATTACAAAACAAATCCTTTTCTGTCCAAAAGACCAAATTACCCTTTTGAGGTAAAATGACCATTTTGCCCTTTTATTATAATTATATAATAAAATACATTTTCGGCGTTACAAATTCTCCCCTCCTTTAAGAGATTTCGTCCCCGAAATCATACAAAAAGTTGAGGGTATTTCTCCCGCATTTCACTTTCGGTCTCCCACGTCATGTCGGAACCTTTATGATGACGCCAAAGTACTTTCACCATGCTGATCTTCTTGTTTCTAAGCTGTCTTATCTTGCGGTCTAGCACCCGCTCAGGTTGTTCCGGGTATCTCAGCTTTTCATCCACTTCAATTTCAGCAAGAGGTACTTGTTGAGACTTATCAAACAAAGTTTTCCTCAAATGGGACACATGGAATACATCATGTATACCATGAAGTTCATCAGGTAACTCCAATCTATACGCCACGGCTCCAACTCTTTGGAATACACGGAAAGGTCCAATGAAGCGAGGACTCAACTTCCCTTTCTTCCCAAAACGGATTAAGCCTTTCCAAGGGGATACCTTGAGCATTACCATATCTCCTACTTGGAATTCTATCGGTTTCACCCGTTTGTCTGCGTACTGTTTCTGTCTATTCTGAGCTACCTTCAAATTTTCGCGTATCAGTTTGATCTTTTCTTCGGTCTGTGCTACAATTTCGGGTCCAGCCAACGGCTTTTCCCCAACTTCAGTCCAGCAGGTCGGAGTACGGCACGGTGCTCCATACAAGGCTTCATACGGGGCCATCTGAATGCTGGAATGATAGCTGTTATTGTACGCGAATTCCACTAAAGGCAAATGATCTTCCCAGCTTCCACCGAAGTCTATGACACAAGTTCTTAACATATCTTCCAAAGTTTGGATCGTTCTTTCACTTTGGCCATCAGTCTGCGGGTGATATGCGGTACTCATAAGTACTTTCGTACCCAGTTGTTCTTGAAGACTCTGCCAAAAAAGAGAAGTAAATCTACTATCTCGGTCTGATACTATCGATGCTGGAAGTCCATGTCGACAAATCACCTCATCAATGTAGATTTTCGCCAGTTGATCTACTCTGTACTTTTCCTTATATGGTATAAATTGTGCCGATTTGGTCAATCGATCCACAATCACCCATATAGAATCATAACCTCGCGGTGTCCGCGGCAACTTCGTCACAAAATCCATGGTAATATGGTCCCATTTCTTCTCTGGAATCGGCAATGGCTGTATTTCTCCATACGGTTTCTGATGGTTTGACTTTACTTGCAAACAAGTCAAACATTTTTCCACGAATCTTCCAACATCTCTTTTCATTCCAGGCCACCAATACATCGGTTTTAACGTCCGATACATCTTGGTACTACCCGGATGAACTGCATATCTGCTATAATGTGCATCTTCTAGAAGCAAGTTTCGTGCTTCTCCTTGTTTCGGGACCCATATTCGTCCTCTGAATGTCTTCAATTTCTGAGCATTTTCTTCCAGATGCTTCAAGTATCCAACCATTCTTTCACTTTTTACATTCTCCGGCTTACACGCTTCCTCTTGTGCCAAATAAATCAATCCTGGTAACCGGCTCACTACACCCATACACGCGGATGTAACTTTCAGAGGAGTTTCTTTTCGGCTTAAAGCGTCTGCCACCACATTCGCCTTACCGGGGTGGTACTGAATTTCACAGTCAAAGTCTTTCAACAGGTCCATCCACCTTTGCTGTCTCATACTGAGCTCTTTCTGGTCAAAAAGATACTTCAGGCTCTTATGATCAGTGTAAATAACAAACTTTACACCATATAAATAATGTCTCCACAACTTCAACGCTAAAACCACTGCAGCTAATTCCAAATCATGAACTGGATACTTCTTTTCAGCATCTTTTAATTGGCGGGATGCATATGCTATGACTCGACCTTTTTGCATTAAAACACACCCAAGGCCGATTCTTGAAGCATCACTGTAGATTACATACTCTTCTCCGCTTTGTGGTAGTACTAACACCGGTGCTTCACATAAAGCTCGTTTCAGTTTCTGGAATGCTTCTTGCTGCTCTTCAGCCCAAGTAAAATTTTCACCTTTCTTAGTCAACTTGGTCAACGGGACAGCTATCGAGGAGAAATTCTCAACAAATCTTCTATAATAGCCTGCCAAACCAAGAAAACTTCGTACTTCAGTTGGACTCCGAGGCGGTTCCCACTTCATCACGGCTTCAACTTTTGCTGGGTCGACTTTCACCCCTTCGGCATTAATTACATGGCCAAGGAATTGAACTTCTCTCAGCCAAAATTCACACTTGGAGAATTTAGCATACAACTTTTCTCGGCGAAGCAACTCCAATACTTGTCGCAGGTGCACTTCATGTTCGGTTTGACTTCTTGAATACACCAAGATGTCATCAATAAACACTATCACCGAGGTATCAAGGAACGGTCGACACACCCGGTTCATAAGATCCATGAATACGGCTGGAGCATTGGTTAACCCAAAAGGCATTACCAAAAACTCATAATGACCGTATCTCGTTCGAAAAGCTGTCTTCGGAATGTCTGACTCCCTTATCTTCAACTGGTGGTATCCTGACCTCAGATCAATCTTGGAAAAGTAGGACGCGCCTTGTAGCTGGTCGAACAAGTCATCTATTCTGGGTAGCGGGTACTTGTTCTTCACCGTGATCTTGTTTAGTTCCCGATAGTCAATGCACATGCGCATTGACCCATCTTTCTTCTTGACAAACAAAATAGGGGCTCCCCAAGGCGATGTACTCGGTCTGATAAAACCCCTGTCTAACAATTCTTCCAGTTGCTTCCGCAGTTCCACCATCTCTGAAGGTGCTAAACGGTATGGAGCTCGAGCAACAGGAGCAGCTCCCGGAATCAGTTCAATCGTGAACTCAACCTGTCGATCTGGTGGCAACCCTGGAAGTTCGTCTGGAAACACATCTGGGAATTCGTTCACCACATTCACATTTGCTACCCCCACTTTAATCGGTTGAGCTACCGACACATAAGCCAAATAGGACATCCCTCCTTTACTGATACAGCTTCGGGCTTGAGCAAAGGAGATAACTGGCATTCTCAACCGGGGTCGTTCACCCTGAATCTTCATCCATTCTCCCTCCGGTGATAATACTGTGACACATTTATTTCTGCAATCCACGTTAGCATAATTCGTTGCTAACCAATCCATTCCCACAATTACACCAAATTCGTTGGTAGTCATCGGCTTCAAATCTATAGGGAAAACGGTCCCGTAGATTTTAAGCTGACAACCTTCCATATGTTCAGAAACCCAGACATATCGGCCGTCTGCTATAGCTACTTTTAAGCTTTCATCCATCGGGGTTAAAGGTACATTCAAGCGAGGCAATAAAGATTCCGATACAAAACAGTGAGTGGCTCCCGGATAAAAAATAACATATACAGGTATGGTATTGAGAGTGAAAATACCTGTCACCACATCCGTCTTCTCACGGGCTTCTTCCACAGTCATCTGGAACGCTCGTGAGGCCACTGGTCGTCCCCTGTTCTTCGGCTCTTCTTTCTTTCCCACTTGATCATCTCTAGGTCTCTCACTGTATGCCCCAGATTTCAGTTGGGGACAGTTCAGACGAATATGATCCATAGCCCCGCATTGGAAACACCTACGGTCCGCCCGACAGTCCCGTATAAGATGACCCGGTTTTCCACAATTTCGGCAGATAAGTGACCCAGTATCGCTGCGACAACTGCCCGTATACCTTTTTCTACATTTATCACACCACTTTCCTTCATCTTTCTAGTTCTTTCCCCTAGACCCGGATTGTTGTGACTTTTTCTGAGGCGTCCAACCTTGGTCTTCCGCCTTTCGTTTCGTTTCCAGAACTTTCTTTTCATCTTCCTGCCGCTTCAATTCTGTTTCTCTTTCGGTGGCTCGATCCACCACTTGTCGGAAGGTAGTTAGTTTCAACGGTTGCACAATCTCTCTAATTCGGGTTGTCAACCCCCGAACATACTTGTCGATCTTTCTCTTTTCGGTGTAGATATGGTGTTCCGCAAACCGAGCTTTCTCCAGAAAGCTAAGAGTATATTCCTGAACAGATCGGGAACCCTGTTCCAAATGCAGGAATTCATCCTCCAGCTTCTGAATAGCGACTTCCGAGCAGTATTCTTCATTAAACTTTGTCTTGAATTGCTCCCAAGGTATCGATTGGGATGAATCAAGATCCAGTGACTTATAGTAGGTTTGCCACCAATGTAGTGCGCCACTTGTAAGTTGGTTCGTGGCAAATTCCACTTTATCTTCATCCGCACACTTGCTTACTCGGAACACCTTTTCCATATGCATGATCCATTCCATAGCTTTGACTGGATCATCTGTCCCCGAAAATTCCTTTGGTTTACAACCAAGGAAGGATTTATACGTACACCCAACTTTCCTTGCAGAGGCTTCCCCACCTTGTGTTTCCTTCGCTGCCCGGGCCCGACTTTCTCCCTGGCTTTCATTTTCTGGCTGCCCGTCATGAACACTTTTTGCAGCCTCTTCAGTAGGATCCGGATTGGCACTCGGATTAGGATTGCCACTCGGGTTGGGATTATTCGATAATGCAGGCATCATCTGCCTAACCACTTCTTCCACAATGACTCGTATATCAGGTGGATTTTGTCCCACCGGTTCCCTCGCTGGTGCTCTCCGCCCAACAGAGCCGCGTGACCTAGCTGGTCCGCTTCTTGCAGTTCCACGTGACCTAGCTGGTCCACTTCTTGCAGTTCCACGCGAATTTACACCAGTAGGATTGCTTCGTGTATTTCTCATACTTCAAAATTTCAGTAAACCGTTAGATTGCATATATAATAACAAACTTATATATCTCTAACAGTCCTTTTATCTGTGTTTCTCTCAAGGTTTAAGTCCAGGGATCTAATCTAAGACACCTAGTTCACTTAAACCACGGCTCTGATACCAACTTGTAACACCCGACTTATTAACAAAAACACCCCAAAAATTTTTGTTTTACAAACCAAATATTTTACAATAAAAACCATGAGTATGGGGTATTAGTTAACAAAATACGAGTACAAGTGTATCATGAAGTACAATACATAAATATTATACATTCTTCAAGCCGGGTTGCTACTTCAATCCTAAGTCCTCAGTCACGGACTTTGTCCTTTCCTTTCGCAGGGTCACGCTCACCTGCAGGGACATAACAAATAAACAGTGAGCTATAGAGCCCAATGAGTAATCAAATCAATAACAATATGTACAAGAATAAAATTCTCTATACAAAGTCACATATGTATTATCAAACAATACAAAATCAAATATGGCTCACGGGTTAGCCCGCTATTGCCTTGGCTCACGGCTTATCCGGTCTTGCCTATATAAGTTTAGCACATCAAATAAACCATGGCTCACGACTTATCCGGTCTTGCCTAGACTCACGGCTTTATCCGGTCTTGTTTATATTATTTATATAGATACATTGACTCACAGCTCCGTTCTTGTCTATAACAGACTCACGGCTTATCTGTTCTTGTCGTATATCAAACCATATAATCTGTCAAAACTTGTCCCCAAAACTGTTTTCAATCCGCAGCTGCTCATTTATCATTTACACCTCAAATACGAGTGAGATTACTCACCTGTAGGCTTGCTACAACTAGCGTTAGTCGTTCCTTGCTTTGAAATGAAATCCGTAGGATTTTGTCCCGTACCTATAATTCCATTTATTTCACAATAATTATAGGTTAATATACCATTTTAATTGGTTCTAATGCACAAGAGTCTAATATAAGACTAATTCCAAGAATTAACCATTGGTATAACAATTTAATACACGTCCCGAAATACGCGTATTCTACTACAGTACTTTCGGGAGGTCGTATTCGTATTCCGATAATTTTCCATGACGTTTCACAACATATTAAACCTATGTTTAAAATTTCAGGTCAATCGGACAAGCCTAGCATTGAAATCAAAGTTGGAAAATTGACCAAATTTTAACAGAGGCCAAAATGCTCTCTGCCGCGAGATCGGGTCGCGATCGACCCCTGGGTCGGGTCGCGATCCTGCCGATTCCAGACAGTAAGCTCCGAATTTTGAGCTAAAAACCCCATTTTTCTCTTATTAAGCACTTAATGCTCAACTTAATTGCTAGGAAATGTTCCAAGACCAAAACCTTTGATTATTAACTAGTTTTAATCCATAAAATACTCAAATTCAACTTCATTTATAAAATTTCCCGTTTTTGCATTTTTGCTCCAAAAACGAAATTATTGAATTCTACTTGCTTCTAATGATTTCTTTCAGTCATTATAGCATCTAGAACTCATCTTAATCCATTAGAACCAAGTTTATCCCAAGAACTCATCATCTAGGGTTCTTGATCAAAATCCCAATTCTTGAACAATAGCAACCTACTTCTATTTTCTTGAATTAAGTCCTTTTTAGCATGACTTAATGGAAGTATTAAGCTACTTATCACATAATTTCATAACTGAAATTGCAGTTTTTGAGTTCTACACAACTCACCAAGAACAACTAGTCAAGAGCTTGGAAACTTACCTCAAAATCTTCCAATTCTACCCTTCAATTGCTATAATCCGATTTTTAGCCTTAAACCTTAAAAATTGCTCCAAAATTCTGCAACTCCCTTGCCAAGAACCTCTCCCGTAACTCACTAATTTTCTGCACAAAATGGGAGAAGGTTCCTAGCTTTTATACTTCCAGAATTTACAATTTGGTCCCTAGAGTTGCATATTTAAGACTTTTGCCCCAATTCACAAATATTATGACACAATTTCAGTTTTTAATAACATTTTAAGTCCAAACTCAAAATATTATTACAAAACAAATCCTTTTCTGTCCAAAAGACCAAATTACCCTTTTGAGGTAAAATGACCATTTTGCCCTTTTATTATAATTATATAATAAAATACATTTTCGGCGTTACAATTTGAGGTCCAACTTCTTCCGCAATTGACTTGACACATGTGCAAACGCCTTGCACCCAAATACTCTCAAGTGAGAATATGTTATGTCTTTACCTGTCCATCTCTTTTCTGGAACTTCAAAATTCAATGGAACTGAAGGTGACCTATTTATAAGGTACCAAGCTGTCAATACAGCTTCAACCAAGAATGGCTTTGGTAGTTTAGCCGCACTGATCATACATCGGACCTAAATGGTACGATTCATTTGTTCTGCTACACCGTTATGCTGTGGGGTACGTGGGACACTCTTTTCATGCTTGATACCATATTTTGTGCAATATATGGAGAACTCACGAGAATAGTACTCACCTCCATTATCTGATCTGAGACATTTCAACTGCTTGCCAGTTTGTCTTTCCACCATTACATGAAAAGCTTTAAAACGATCAAATACTTGATCCTTCGACCTGAGACAATAAACTCATACTTTTCGTGATGCATCGTCGATGAATGTCACAAAATACTTGTTTCCAACAAGGGATTCTACTTTAATGGATTCACATACGTCGGAGTGGACAAGGCTCAACAACTCAGAGCGCTTATTTCTTGTGGAGCTAAAGGAAACTCTGTTGTTTCCCAAGGATCTAGGGCAACATCTTTTTCCATAGAAATAGACTTCTTCTTTTCAAGAGTTGTTAACCCTTTCACAGTCATGTGGCCTAGTCTTCTATGCCACAGATTTGGTGATGTCTCTTCTTCTACTGCATTGAGACTTGGTTGAATCAACTTTGCATATGACTTATAAATAGTACCACAAAGCTTTCCCCTTGCAATGACCATAATGCCTTTTAACAACTTCCAGTTGCCATTTCCGAAGTGGTTGTCATAGCCCTGAAGGTCAAGAGCTCCAATTGAGATAATATTCATTCTTAGCTCCGGAACATGTCGAACATCTTTCAACACCAATGTACACCCTACATTGGTCTTTATATGTACATCACCGATACCAACAATGTTAGAGGAACTGGTGTTTCCCATCCTCACGGTACCATGGTTTACGGATTTATATGTTGCAAATAAATCCCGGTCCGGAGTGGAATGATATGATGCAGCGGTATCAATCACCCACTCGTCATCACGAGCGCCTACGTGTAGGCATGCATCCTCATCGCATGCAACAAGGGCAATGTCTTGTGAAATGTTGACCATGGTCTCACCATCCTCCTTGCTTGAACTAGTACTCGTTTTAGCCTGTTCTCGTAGAAACTTTCGACAATCGGTCTTTTTGTGGCCATAATGATTGCAGTAGTTGCAGTGGCCTTCAAACCATGTACTTGAAGACTTTCCCCTTTCTTTTGATCTTCCTCTAACTTGAGATCTTCCTCTACTTTGACCACGTCTGCCTCTACCTCGACCTCTTCCTCTGCCACCAGTTCTACCTCCGCCTCTTTCTTTGTTTTCTGTTACGAGGGCAAATGACTGGTCTGTACCAGCTTCTTTTCTTCTGGCTTCCTCGTTTATGAGAGCGTCTGTGACCATCTCCATTGTCACTTTGCCACCGGGGGCAGAATTGCTGAGAGTAACAACAAGTGTTTCCCAATGATCAGGTAGAGAACTTAGCAACAATATTGCTTGCTCCTCATCTTTGAGAACCCATTCGACAGAACTGAGCTGATTTACGAGATCTTGGAACTGACTCGTATGCTCGGCTATGGATGTACCACTTCGTAACTTGTGGTTTACCAGGCGCCTCATTAGTAGGGTCTTGTTGCGTGCAGTCTTTGCTTGATACATACTCTCAAGCTTTTCCCAGAGTTTGTATGCGTCTGCTTCTTGAGAAACATGATGAAAAACACTGTGATCAATCCATTGTCGAATTTGTGCCACAGTTTTCTTATTCATTCTCGTCCAGACGTCGACTGTTGTCTTTTCAGGTTTTATGCCCTTGGTTTCTAAAGGTTCTGCTAGATCCTTTAGATTCAACAAATCTTCCATCCTCGGCTTCCACATATTATAATTTGTGGGCGTAAGTCGGACCATTATATCCGAACTTGTAGATTCCATAAGAAAGACTTCGTAGTTTGCATTTTGTGAAATTTTGGGATGGAATTAGGCAAAACCGAGATCACGGTTATTTCTGAAAGGGTCGAAATAGGTGGGATATAATTTTTAGACTAAAATGAACTTCTGAAAAAATTATGGGCCAATTTGAAATGTTTAAGAAGTATAGGGGCCAATCTGTAGTTTGTGGAATTACAGGGACCAAACTGGAAGGTTTTGAAACATAGGGACCTTTCTGAAACTTTTCAGAAGTATAAGGACCATAATTGTAACTTTCAGAAAAAAACTGGGACCAAAACGGAGTTTTATAGAATTAGAGGGACCTGTTTGCAACATTCTGGAATTTCAGGGGGCCAAAATGCAGTTTTCTGAAACTTGCTACAGTGTTGCTACAGTTTTCCGGCGAACTGGTTTTTCCGGCCACTATTCCGGCAAACATTTGACCGGACTTTTGGAGGTCTTCAGGTGGTCGAAAAATTCCGAAAAATATATTTTCGGAATCGTGGGAACGAGTACTTTACAATGGTGTGCCCGGAAATCAATTTTGAGACAAAAATTATTTTGACCAAATAACGACCGGTACCGAAACGAGGCTCTGATACCACTTGTTGGGATTGGAAAATTCTTCTATTCAACACTAGAACAGAATTACAATAGGAGGAGCAACTCTCACACTCGACTATTACAAAAAACCAACCCTCTATCTAACACTTACATTCTAAGTGTTATGCTCACTAACTTTATGTGTTTGTGATGTTTGGGATGTCTAAGAACTGAAACTTAAGCCTCTATTTATAGCTAAACTAGCCACTAAATCTATAGTATATGAACACATTGAATTCTTGGAAGCGAAGATCAAATTTGCCACCTTAAGCTTTATCAACAATGGTGGCTTCTAGAATGGAGGCTGGAAATCAACACGTGTGTGGTTTGCCATGAAAGACTTAGGAGAAGCTGCTTATATTCTCGGGATAAGAATACTGAGAGATAGGAATAAGAGACTAATAAGACTTAGTTAGAGTACATACTTGGAAAAGGTAATAAAGAGGTTTAGTATGGAAAATTCCAAGAAGGGAGAGCTTCCTGTCCAGAGTAATGCAAAGTTGAGTAAGACTCAAAGCTCGAGTACAGATGAGGAAATAGCTGACATGAGTCGGGTACCTTACGCCTCGGCGGTAGGGTCGATCATGTACGCTATGACATGTACTCGTCCTGACGTGTCCTTTGCTTTGAGCATGGTCAGTCGTTACCAGGGAAACCCTGGTAGAGCGCATTGGATAACAGTTAAGAATATACTCAAGTATTTGCGAAGGACGAAGGACATGGTGTTAGTCCTTGGTGGCAGTGATACTTTGAGAGTTAGTAGGTACACAGACGCCAACTTCCAGATAGATAGAGACAACGGTCGGTCTCAGTCGGGCTGGGTATTTCTTTTGAATGGAGGAGTGGTTACTTGGAAGAGTTCCAAGCAAGAGACGGTGACTGATTCTGCGTGCGAATCAGAGTACATAGCAGCGAGTGAAGCGTCAAAGGAAGCGGCTTGGCTGAAGAACTTTTATCGGTGACCTTGGAGTAGTCCCGATTATTCAGGAGCCTATGGAACTGTTATGCGATAACGAAGGAACGTTTGCTTTGACTAAGGAACCGAGAGACCATGGAAAGTCCAGGTATATCGACAGAAAGTACCACTATATCAGACATAGAGTAGAAGAAGGTCACCTCCTTGTAAAGAGGGTATCATCTGAAGATAATCCTGCAGATCCCTTGACAAAGGCTCTGAGTAGGATCAAGCACAATCAGCATGCTAGGAGCATAGGATTGAGAGATGATATTAGTTTTTATAATTAGATAGGATTTTGAAACTTGTAACAATGTAAATGTAATTGACTTTGGTGATTTAATAATAGAGATTTATTAGTGAGTATTGTTTACTGCTATTTGTTAATTGTTTATCATTGTGTTTCATTTTTGCATGTTTACTTCCTGAGTAATATGATTATTCAAATATCCACAATCGCTCATACTTTTGGGAGTAAGTATGAACGAAGACTGTCATGAATTGGTTTGTAGATTGTCTAAGGAGTTAGATATAGCAACATCATTGCTACAACATTCATGAGTACTTAGAAAATGGAGATTTGAGTATTGGATAAACCCACGCTCAATGGATTGCTTCATGGATTATATCACGAGCAATGTTGAGGTGATAACATCTTATGATCTTAAAATGGAGACATACGAGTTATAATTTGCAAGGCAGTTGCTCATTGATAATGCAAAAACGCATCGATAACTTGATGTTATAAAACGTGTTGCTGTGAGTGATTTGACTGGTAAAAGATATAAAGCATATGAGTCGAAGCTTATTTGTTCCTTGACCTTGACAGGAAACGGATATCTGTAGGCCTCTCAATGATTTTGAAGTTGACTGAAAGTGTTGGCCAACCATGACTAAATTGATATGTTCAATTAGAAGTTTTAAAGTCATATGCAAATCAGAAATCGGGAAACAGAGTATCGGACCGAGATTGATCTTAATCCATGTCTTGAATCTGAAAAATATCTTGTTGGACGGAGGATCATTGATCACTTATCTATGGACAGAACTAACTAGGTCAGAGTTTGGCAGCAGTTTCTAGGAAGCTACAGTTTGCTAATAAATTAGAGGTTAAATTAGTAATTATACTCATAGACTTATCCAAGTGGGAGACTGTTGCATTAGGTGTCTAAGCCATTACTAATAATTTGTATTTACCTAATTAATTGTAGCAAAGTCCATTTGGGTTGCCCTCATAGCTGAAGGTTTGGTAGAAAGTTCAGTAGAGAGAATGATTGATTTATTATATGATTAATAAATCAATAGAAATAAAATAAATAGTTTATTAATATATTAAAGTGATAATATATTAATTAGAAACTACATTAATTAATTAGAAATTAATATGGAATTAATTGGAATTAATTTAGTGATTGATTAATTTAATTAATTAAAGGTGCAGGGACTAAAATTGTTATATATTAGATAAATATGATTTGAATTGATATGATAAGGTTTATCTTATTTGAATTTAAAAATATTTATCTCTAAAGGCTTATTCGGTTATCTGTTGGAGGCTATAAATAGGGAGCCTCAGACCCTCATTTGTCTGCGCCATTTACTACCTATACTCTCTGGAATTTTCGAGACCTACCAGCTCCCTGGGTGTGACTTCATTTGAGGCAAGAAATTTTTGTTGCTTAGCTTCCAAGAAAACCTAAAGGTTAGTTAATCTGATTTATTTCTTTAGTAGTTTTTTCTTCTGGCCTTTAGGAATTATTTATATGTTCAGAGTTAGAAAACATAGATCCAATTTAGGTTGCATATGAACTTAGGGTTTTAGTTCATAGATTTGCAGAAAACCTTTCAGAAAACATATCAGATTGTACTGTGTTTGACATGCATTAGACTGAGATTCTGGGACAGAGACTTATGTCAATAAGACAAAAGTTACAATTTTTTGTTTGTAAAAAAATGTGGTACAAAGATTCGCCATCGATCTCGTCTGTGCAAAAGACGTAAATGCCTGACACGCCTAGGTCATCGTGTGGTCAAAAATAAAGAAAAACCTAACACACACTAGTACAGTGGTAGTCAGGGTCGATCCGCAGGAGCTTCGTGGTTAGACTAAGTGACCGATTACCAACTAGTAGTGTCACGCTACAGTCGGAGGATCTAGTTTCTATCTTCTTAATTACTAACACCCTAAAGCAATGATCAAACAAACTCAAGCCAAGCTAAACTATGTTCAAATGAACCTAGTCACTTTCTGAAATCAGAAGTGCATCTCTGAATCAGAAGCAATCAAAGGCATCCAAACTAAGCAAAACCAAGCAAGCATAAACTAGCCACTAACTAAAGTTTTACTGAACAGTTACTAGCCAATGTTTAATGCCTAAAAATTAACCTAATTAGCTACTGATTTTAGCAAGGAAAAACAGTCCCAACAAGGTCAAAAGAAGATCCAAACACAAATCAATAATCAAAACACAAACCAACATCCAAAACACCGAAATACCAATATTATTTATAACCAAATGCTTCTCATTCATCAAACTCAATATCCAAACATCCAAACAGTAACAAAATGTCATAAAACAGAAACCTAAAGTGCTCAAGGCCAATGGTTGTCACTCCCAAGGACCTTAGCTACAATTACTACTTGATACCAAAAGGAAATTAAATTCAAAAACACAAAATACCAATTGAGATGTTGCTGAAACGAAATCTTGGAGTCAAAGAGCTTCAAGGTCGATTTTACACCCGGTCTTTGCTAGGGTTTTCGGCTGAAATTGCATCTATTTATACTTGCAAATTTCCCGCAGCAGCGCCGCGCAGATGAAGAATCCGCGGCGCGTGTACTAATCTTTTCCCGTTTCTTCGGCATTTGAATGTGTTACACCGCCTTAAGCCCGCATCACGCGTATCATAGATCCGCGGCGCGCGTACGAGTTTCCTTGATTTTTCATTCTTTTCCAAACTTCTTCCTTTTGCATGCTTTTAGTCCCTGTTTCCATTCTTTTTCTCCAAACAAGTCCTGGCACGAAAAGTGAGAATACCCAGACATATCTGATATAATTTTATCAAGAACAGGGCTCAACAACGCCTAAAATACTTGATATCACTAGGCGTTGTCAAACACCCCACACTTGTGCTTTGCTTGTCCCCAAGCAAGAGAATTCTTAACAAATTATAATAAAGAATCAAATAATTTTTGATTGTGTTTAGTTTCAAAGCTTATTGCTCTTTGAGTTAGAGTGGAATAGTTCGCGAAAACATAATTGAATTGTTCTTTGAAATTCATGGCTTTCTAAAGAACCCTTGATTACAAACTTTCTGTCCACAATGAAGTGTACTTACTCATTCAGATTCTAAAGGCCATTAAGGAATTGTCCATGACTTTCGATGTTGTCCGTGTAACGAGCTTTCAGAAATACCATCCTAGACCAGACGATCTTAGGTGGTAAGGTGCATAAATCCCACCCATTTTAGACTTACTGGCTCGAACAACAAAGACCATAGATTGACTTTTCCTTCCTAAATTCCAATCCTCAAACAGCTCAATCTTCTAAACTCGTAAAACTCAACTTATTTGACTAACTAATAGCATGATCACAAATAAATAGTATTTATTGAAAAATACTAGTGCTATCACAATCACAACCCATTCATTTCAAAATTGCAATTTATTAAAAATTTTGAAAAATATTGCTAAAAATTGAAAAATTGATCATTTCTGCAAAAATTTCAAGAAATTTTCTCTTTCGACCGTCCACACCCTACACTTAAAACCGTACAACGTCCCTGTTGTACAAAAATTATTTCAAAACAATGGAGAAAGAGTTACCCCTTTTTGGACGATAGATTGCTTGGTGCTCAATATCACAGGTATAATTACGAACAAACGGATCCTTGATTTCGTATTCCGGAGTTGTAGCGCTACAGTGAACACGCCGGTGGTCGAGACAAGTGGAGGGGGCATGGTGACCCCACACTTGTCTGAGACAACTCCTTCCCATTTGATATATCATGCATAACTCAACAAACAAATTAAAAACAAACATGACAAAATAGAATATAAACAAAATATACAAATAGAGGTGTTATAAGTTTTGTACATATATCCCAAAAATATAAAAAGAAAGAAAGAAAAAGTACATCAATCACTACCAACATCTATTGTGGCGAAAATCTACATAGATGAGGTGTTATGTCGACATGGATTACCAGCATCTATTGTGTCGGATAGAGACAGCATATTTACTTCCCATTTTTGGCAAAGTCTTCAAAAGCGATTGGGTTCAAAAGTACTCATGAGTACTGCATACCACCCGCAGACCGATGGCCAAAGTGAAAGAACTATCCAAACTTTGGAAGATATGCTGAGAACATGTGTAATTGACTTTAGTGGAAGCTGGGAAGATCACCTACCCTTAGTAGAATTCGCGTACAATAACAGCTATCATTCCAGCATTCAGATGGCTGCGTATGAGGCATTGTATGGAGCACCGTGTCGTTCTCCGACTTGATGGACTGAAGTTGGGGAAAAGCCGTTGGCTGGACCCGAAATTGTAGCACAGACAGAAGAGAAGATCAAACTGATACGAGAAAATTTGAAGGTAGCTCAGAATCGACAGAAACAGTACGCAGACAAACGGGTGAAACCGATAAAATTCCAAGTAGGAGACATGGTAATGCTCAAAGTATCCCCTTGGAAAGGCTTAATTCGTTTTGGGAAGAAAGGGAAGTTGAGTCCTCGCTTCATTGGACCTTTCCGTATATCCCAAAGAGTTGGAGCCGTGGCGTATAGATTGGAGTTACCTGATGAACTTCATGGTATACATGATGTATTTCATGTGTCCCATTTGAGAAAAACTTTGTTTGATAAGTCTCAACATATACCTCTTGCTGAAATTGAGGTGGATGAAAAGTTAAGATATCCGGAACAACCCGAGCGGGTGTTAGACTGCAAGATAAGACAGCTGCGAAATAAGAAGATCAGCATGGTGAAAGTGCTTTGGCGTCATCACAAAGGTTCCGACATGACGTGGGAGACCGAAAGTGAAATGAGGGAGAAATACCCTCAACTTTTTGTATGATTTCGGGGACGAAATCTCTTAAAGGAGGGGAGAATTTGTAACGCCAAAACATGTTTATTATGTAATTATAATAAAAAGGGCAAATTGGTCATTTTACCTTAAAAGGGTAATTTGGTCTTTTGGACAGAAAAGGATTAAGTTTGTAATAATATTTTGAGTTTAGGACTTAAAATGTTATAAAAACTAGTTTTTGTCATAAATTGTGTAAATTGTGGCAAAAGTTCTAGAAATGCAACTTCAAGGACCAAATTGCAATTTCTGGAGGTATAAAAGATAAGACTTGTGCAGATTTTTGGGAGTTACGGGAGAGTTTCCTTGTGCGAATTCTGCAAAGTTTTGAAGGGTTCTTGAAGATTGAAGCTTGAAAATCGGATTATAGCATTCAAAGTGAGGAATTGGAAGCTTGAAAGGTAAGTATTCCAAGTTCTTGATTGTTTGATCTTAATGAATTTTAAAGGAACTGAAAACTGCATTTTCAGTTATGATTATGTGATTAAATTGATGTAATACTTCCATTAAGTCATACTAATAAGGGCTTAATTCAAGATAATGGAAGTAGATTGTTATTCTTGATGAATTTGAAGTTTTGGGGTTTTTAGAACTAAGAACCCTAATTCTTCATATGATTAATTGAGTGGGTTTTGGGGGTTGAAAACCTTGTTAAAATGTAAGGTTTTAGCCTAGGAATAAACCCCAAACGGTTAAAAACAGCATTAAGAACTTATAGACCAAAACTGCAAGCTACAGTGCACAATTCGCGACTGGACAGGAGACCTGCACTGCCGCTAGGCGCAGTGCGCCCCCCTTCCAGGCGCAGTGCGCCCCTGGGACAGGGAATCAGAAATGCTATCTTTTGTTTGGCTTGTCCAATTTAGCTCAAACTTGAACCGTAGGCTCGTTATGGTCTGAAAAGTTTGGGAAAATTTTTATATTAAGTTTTCGACCCCTCGGGGGCACTGTAGATCGATACGAATGCCTCGGTGAATAGTGAAATTCATAAAAAGGTAGTAAACGGAAAGTCTATTATCTAGACATTGTTTGTATTGATACTATATTGAACTCTTGTGCATTAGAGTCAATTAAAACAGTTGGTAACCTATAATCATTGTGAAAATGAATGACATTATAGGTACGGGACAAGATCTTGTGGAATACTTTGAAAGGCAAGGGCTAACAAAAGCTAGTGGTAGCAAACCTTCAGGTGAGTAATCTCACTGTTATCCGATGTGATAGATATTAAATGAGCAGCTGCAGATGGAAATTGTTTTGGGGACGAAAATGACAGATTATAGGATTTGATGTATGACAATACCAGATAAGCCGTGAGTCTGTTATAGACAAGAACGGAGCTGTGAGTCAATAAAAATGAATGATATGACAATACCAGATAAGCCGTGAGTCTATAATAGACAAGAACGGAGCTGTGAGTCAAACTTATATAAGACAATACCGGGTAAGCCGTGAGTCATCGAGATGACAAGAACGGAGCCGTGAGTCTAGGCAAAAGCGGGATAAACCCGTGAGCCATATATGATTCTGTGTTGCATGAGAATGCATATTTGATTTTGTATAGAGAATTTTATTCTTATACATGTTATATTTGATTTGATTACTCATTGGGCTTTATAGCTCACGGTTTTATTGATATGTCCCTGCAGGTGAGCGTGATCCCGCCAAGGGAAAAGATAAAGTCCGTGACTGAGGACTTAGTATTTGAAGTGACGACCCGGCTTGAAGAATGTATAATATTTTATGTATTGTACTTCGTGATACGCTTGTACTCGTATTGTATTAACTAATAACCCTACTTATGGTTTGTTTGTAAACTATTTGGTTTGAAAAATAAATTTTTTTTGGGGTGTTTTTGTTAATAAGCCGGGTGTTACACTCTCGCCTCTGTCGTCTCCGGCCCGGCTGAGCGTACGCGGGCTGGGGTGCCTGAGGTGGCTCTGTCGGTGCCCGGATGAACTGCCCAGGACGCTGCTGCTCGATGAGCCTCATCCTCTCCAAAGTGCGCGCTGTAGTGCAAGATGGAGGCAGAGCGGTCAAGGAGGCAGCCACGGGGGCAGTGAGGATCCCATATGAACGGGCCAGGCGGGTAATAAAATACCCCCTGGCTAGTGGACTGCTGGTGGAAGCTCCAGTCGATTGGGTGGAGAGGGCAACCGCGAGGGCGAAGGGGAGATGGAGGAATCTGGATGGGTCGAGGGGAGGACCCACAGGTATGTCATGTCGTCGCCCGACACCTTCTCGCCCCCTCCCGCTGCATGATGGAGGTAGAGACGATGCGGTGCATAAGGCGGTGGAGTGGGTCTCGAAGGTGACTCTCCCTGGAAGTCCCTGCCTCGTACATAACATTGGACAGTGGTGTCCAAACCACCATGTTGTCGGGCCTCTCCGGCTGGCCCTGGATGCACGCCCCGAAGAACTGCGTGAAGTAGCGGTGCTTGAAGATCCGCCGGAGTGTATAGGCCCACTCGCCTCCCAAACTCCCTGAGGTTGCACTCCCTCTGTGCACCTCCCAATCGGAACCGGATGATCCTGGATCGTGGGTCCGATGCCCGAGGAGCGAAGTGGATCGTGGAGAGAAACTCCAATAGTAGCTCGGTGTAAACCACGTCCTCGTCCGTGGCCATGATCCTGTCCCATCCACGGCAAGTAAATGAAGCCTCCTCGTGAGTCCAGGTGCGATGTAAGAATGGCTCGATCGCACCCCATAGTCCCGCATCCCTCAGTATGTCTCTGTCAATGACCGTCGCCTCGAGAACCCGGTGACCAGTCAATGAGTCCCTCCGTGAGATGTACTCTGCCGAACTGGAAAGTCCCTCGGGGAACTGGAGGAAAGCGTGCTCTAATCTAAACATTATCTGCAAAAAGATACATAGCCACAAAACAGAATTTTTTTTTGCAAAATTAGTCCCTTCTTCCCCGCCGCACCGCGGCACGACCCAAGAGCAGGGGCGCGGCGTGGCATGCGTCTGTTTCAAAACCCCGATCCAAACTCGTGATTTAACCTGCTAAAATTCGATCCAATCATACCATAAGGTAGCCTAAGTGCCTACTAACTCATCTAGGGTCTCCATTTGGCAAAACAAACACCCTATGAGTTAGCATTAGCGATTCTAAGTTTTGAACTATTTTGGGCAAATCACTAAAATTAACTACCTAATCACTAGTTTTAACGAGTAATAAGTAGTTAGAATAGCGTACCTTGGTAGTAGAAAAACAATGAGCAAGAAAAATTGCAAGAGAAATTCGTCAATCAGAGCTCCGAGTCGTGTGGGGTTGGGTTGAGTCGCGGCTTACCTTATATAGGAGAAAACCGACTGATCGTTTCCCGCGTCGCGTAATTACGCCTTACGCGTCGCGCGTGTCACCAAATCAACCCCTGCGCATCGGGTTGGTTTACGATCCCGCGTCGCGTAATTCAAAAACCCGCGGCGCGGTCTTCAAAAATTTCAAAACTTCTCACACGACCCCACACTTATTTTAGACCACTAATACCTGCAAAAAGATTGATGTATTTTCCTAATTAATTCTAAGAAATATAAAACCTAACCTATGACACGATGGGTTGCCTCCCAACAAGCGCTAAGTTTAACGCCTTCAGCCAGACGTGGTACTCCTTCTACAGCTACGATGGATCATATGCCTTCCTTTTTCACTGATTTTCAATCAACACCGTCCCTTTGTTGACCCACTGCTCCTCAAACTTTCCTGGGTCGAATGGCTTGTTGGTTCTCCTGTTGCTGCCCATTTGCTGCTTTCTGATTAACTCCCGTGAATGCTTGGAGGTAGCTTTGAACCTCCAAGCTTGGTCCTTCCTTCTATATCTCTTCAAAATCACTGGCTTGACGTGAAGCGCGCCCAGCGCCGCTTCCAGTAGATTTGTTGTACCTCGCTTGTTGCTTACATATTGTGTGTCGTCTTCAGTTTGCAATTTTGGCTTGCAGTACCAATAAAAATTTTCCAATCAAATGGGATCGGAAGGCAACATATCGGGATTCTTCCATATGTCTTCATCGATGGTATTGATCACATCTAATTTTCCATTCATGAATGGATCATGAGTGGTGATAAAATCATGTTTTTTATTTTCAAATATTAATTCGTCAGCATCAACTTCTTGATCATCGTCCAACAGGTGGATCGGTTCCAAGAGTGAGCGACTGGTTTGATCTGATGGTGGTACAAAGTCGCCCATCACCAGATCCTTGCTTTCAAATTTCTCAAAATTTTCAAAAATTATAGGGTCAGGGGTAATATTGTCATCTACACCCCCTTCCCCAAAAACATTGGCAACTTCAACGATTTCGGGAATTGTTGGGCTGGGATCTGTACTGTCACTTACAGCCCCCTCCACAACATCCTCATTAACCAAATTGTCTGGTGATGGTACAGATTCACACATCACCAGATCAACATTTTGAAAAACATCCAAAACATCAAAAGCTGTTGAGTTAGAGGTAGCATTGTCACCTACAACCTCTTCCTCAACAACATTTTCAACCCTCTCAGTGGTCTCTTGACTTTCCCACGGTGTATGCCCTTCCATCACATATTCAGGTGATGCAAGTTCACACACATTATCGTTGGTATTAAAATCACTCGCCTCAGGTTCTGGCGAACGTGGTGAACATTTCCAACTTTCCTCTAACCTATCTAAAGAAGCTTGCAATCTTAAAAGAGCATCAGCCTGGTCCTTCTGTTCTTGGTGAGTGTTATACCAGAGTACCCAAAGTTGGGCCCAAGTTGCAGAATTTTCAGGTTAAGATGAATCCTCGGTCCGCCATCCATTGTCATCGGGTGATCCATTGTAGCAATTATCCTCGTAATAGGTGTCGGCCGGATTTTCATAATCTTCATAATACTGATCCGGGTACATGTAATCACCCATTATAAGGATGTACACATACCAGAATTCAAAGAACTAAAATCAAAAATCAAAAATTAGAAGCTAAGTCCTACAAATCACCTAATCTAAGCGCACAGCTCCCCGGCAACGGCGCCAAAATTTGACAAAGCAGCGGTCGTCGTGCGGTCAAAAATAAAGAAAAACCTAACACACACTAGTACAGTGGTGGTCAGGGTCGATCCGCAGGAGCTTCGTGGTTAGACTAAGTGACAGATTACCAACTAGTAGTGTCACGCTACAGTCGGAGGATCTAGTTTCTATCTTCTTAATTACTAACACCCTAAAGCAATGATCAAACAAACTCAAGCCAAGCTAAGCTAATTTCAAATGAACCTAGTCACTTTCTGAAATCAGAAGTGCATCTCTGAATCAGAAGCAATCAAAGGCATCCAAACTAAGCAAAACCAAGCAAGCATAAACTAGCCACTAACTAAAGTTCTACTGAACAGTTACTAGCCAATGTTTAATGCCTAAAAATTAACCTAATTAGCTACTAATTTCAGCAAGGAAAAACAGTCCCAACAAGGTCAAAACAAGATCCAAACACAAATCAATAATCAAAACACAAACCAACATCCAAAACACCGAAATACCAATATTATTTATAACCAAATGCTTCTCATTCATCAAACTCAATATCCAAACATCCAAACAGTAACAAAATGTCATAAAACAGAATCCTAAAGTGCTCAAGGCCAATGGTTGTCACTCCCAAGGACCTTAGCTACAATTACTACTTGATACCAAAAGGAAATTAAATTCAAAAACACAAAATACCAATTGAGATGTTGCTGAAACGAAATCTTGGAGTCAAAGAGCTTCAAGGTCGATTTTACACCCGGTCTTTGCTAGGGTTTTCGGCTGAAATTGCATCTATTTATACTTGCAAATTTCCCGCAGCCGCGCCGCGCAGATGAAGAATCCGCGGCGCGCGTACTAATCTTTTCCTGTTTCTTCGGCATTTGAATGTGTTACACCGCCTTAAGCACGCGTCGCGCGTATCATAGATCCGCGGCGCGCGTACGAGTTTCCTTGATTTTTCATTCTTTTCCAAACTTCTTCCTTTTGCATGCTTTTAGTCCCTGTTTCCATTATTTTTCTCCAAACAAGTCCTGGCACGAAAAGTGAGAATACCCAGACATATCTGATATAATTTTATCAAGAATAAGGCTCAACAACGCCTAAAATACTTGATATCACTAGGTGTTGTCAATGCCCTCCTCATCTTTGTACTGCTGTTTACATTTATTTAAGTGTGTTATTAAGATTTCATGTGATATCAATAGTGGATTGTTGCATATATCGAATATTACTCGAGGAGAATTTGTTTCAGTTAATGACGTGTTAGCACTTGATGAAAAGGTCAAAGTTCTGGTTGTGAAGTCAATGTTCCCCGACAAAATCTCTCTCAGGTAAAAAGACGAAAAACCCTTCCATGCTTGTTATGATCATTAAAATAACCCTTGATGTGTTTTTAATGAACGATTTCGATTTCTAAATAAATGTTTGGTTTTGTGGCAAACAGTACCGCAGAGTTTGAAAGTGAACCTGGCTTGTTCTTATCAAATAGAGAGGTAATTTACATTTTTTATTTATGACCAAAATGCCCTTTTTGTTTTTTGCATTGATGTTGCTTTTGTTATGGCATAAAGTATTTTTGGAAGCTGCAGAAATGGCAAAGAAGTACAGGCATTTACCAGCCATTTCTAGAAAATTAGAACACCTTCCGGAAGCTCTACCCTTCAATGATGAAGAAAATATGTATGCAAATTGGAAATGGTTCAAATTTGAACGAAATAACGAACTAAATTGACCACTATACCCTTTTTTACCACCCTGTATCTTCCCCATGGGTGATGTATAAAGAAGAATAGTGCATTTCATTGATCAAGGTAAACTTGTATTGTATTAGGATCAAAGTTGACCTATTTACAAAAAGTCAAAGTGTTTCGGCTTGGTTGATTTATTGTATAATGAACAAGTTATGATCGTTATTCTTTCCTTAACTTAAGGCCACATGAAGCTAAGACGAAAGGGTGTGATCTTCTCATACTCTTGTATTTTTTGATTGTTACTTAAGTGTCACGTTTTTTTTTCTATGCTCCCTTCTTACTTCCCTTAACTTAAGGCCATGTGGTAAGGTTACTCTTCACTTTTCATTTTTCCTCTGTCACCTGGGCGTCGAATCGTCTCTCTACATTGAAAATTGTAACCTCTCACTTCTCTTATTTTTTTAATTAGAAAACAATGTCATTACGTGTGTGTATGTTCTTCTCTCCGTGCTATGAAACCATCCCTGTGCAGTTAAGAAAATAAGAACATACAATGCAATTAAGAAGATGGACTCGCACCCTTCCTCGTACTATCATACCGGACGACCTAAGAAATAATCATCCTTTATTTTCTTACACTTTTTTAACTAAATATTTAATTATAACTAATATAAAAAATAATAGTTTCATTAATTCAAAGTAAATAACTAAAATGACATAATTAAAAGCATAAAGAAACTAAAACCTAATATTAATTATAACTAGCCTAGTTGCGATTTTTTTCTTATATCCGTTTTTATTCTTAAAACTATTTCAAGTGTTTCTCTCGAAAGATTGTTAGTGGGTTGCATTAAAATATCATGTTTTTGATTCGTTGTTTTTTTGCTTTCTTTTTCATGCATTTTTGCTTTTGTTCACACGCTTTTTCTTTCTTAGCCAATTTCTCTTTCTCTAATTCCATATGTGTGTCAAAATTCACGTTATATTTTTGGAACTCTATTGTCATCTTTTGCATTTCCTCATTTTTTAGTCCTTGTCCACTAGACGAAAACGGTTTCTTTTTCATTTTATCCTTACCTACCACATACTATTTCTTCGAGTTCAAACTCGTCAACATCATCGTTCATGTCTAACCTGACACGAGTATACGGGGAAGTTGTACAACTTGACTTAGATATTGTTGTTCTATTTGAAGCATTGGGTTGTGCCTCCACCTCATGCTATTTCTGGCAACGTGTTACAACCCACCAAAACTCGTCAAAATTGAACGACTTCCCTTTATCTTTATTCAGGTGTATTTCTAGCATCGTTGAGAAAATGTTTTTGTCAGTTTGCCTACTTTTATATTGTGCTTTTAAGTTGTGGTACATTTCGTCGAACTTGGTAACTACCCTGTTTACGTCTTGATACTTGGTGTTCAATTGATCTTTTGTATAATTGTCATGATCTATTTCCGACACAGTAGATTTGAATTTTTTAAAACACGACTTCGACAATTCGGTTCGGTTATATTCAAAACCAATCCATGTGGGTTTGAATACACAAACCCACGATTTTAATGAATTTGAACCCATAACTCCATTTATATTTTATAGTGGTGTACTTTTAGTGCGTTTAAACCCACAAAACTACAGTTTTCAACCAACAGTGCCAGTGGGTTTGAACCCATAACCCGGTTTATACTTTATATTAGCGTACTTTCAATCTGTTTGAACCACCAAACCCATAATTTTAAACTTGAAAAACTAGAAAACCATGAACCCACAAACCCACGGGTTCAAACCGAAAAAGACCCATACAGAAACCGACCCATATGGTTTTGAAACCGAAAAACCGACTTCTGCGGTTTAGGTTCGATTTTAACCAAAAATCGACTAAACCCATCACATGCTCATCCCTAACTTACATCTTGCATTTCACAAGTGACCATAAGGAGCCTTTCGATTTTATTAGTCTTTGTATGGTAGGTTCCTGTCCTTTCAACCATGTGTTAACTCTTCTAGTGTTGAAATTGTCCATAACTAGTGGCTTGTGATACAGCGGTAGCAACAAATAAATTCATTTTGGCGATTTTAGGGTTCCGAGTTTGTTGGGAACAACAAATATAGGCATATTACTATTTTTGTTTTATATCGTGCAATGCTACAAAAAATTTGGTTTGTAGAATAGGAAAAATATTATAAAAAAATACTTAGAAAATAAAATTTCATATAATTTGTAGAAACGGTGGAATTTATAAAAATCATGTATAAAATGAAGCTGTAAAAAATTATGCGAAAATAATTTTGTCAAAAATTAATATGATAAAAAAAGTTGTAAAAATATTTAAAAATTATAAAATGAAGCTGTAAAAAAATTATACGAAAATAATTTTGTCAAAAAATAATATGATAAAAAAGAATTTGTACAAATATAAAAAAATTAAATTTTGAAAAAAAAAACTTAGATAATACAAAAAAAACCTAAAAGAATAAGTAGGAGAAAATTTATAGAAAATGTTTATGATGAAAAAATTATTTTGGATATAACTGTAAATAAAAAATTAAATTTTGAAAAAAAAAAACAACTTAGAAAATACAAAGAATAAAAGGGCCTAAGACTATAGTCAAGGGTTTCAACCAAAAGTTGCTTAAGGTTAAAATATTGTGAGCAATGAGTTTCGAACACCTATCACTTGATTTTTAAGTGATGCGCCTTCCCACTTGACCATTCATGAGTTTGTGTCTTATAAAAAAGATTGATGTGATGTTATCTACAGTAAAAGCATCTTGTAATATATATATATATATATATATATATATATATATAAAATATGCAATTTTCCATAGCTCATTTTCAATGAAACTACAGCTTGAACTATAACACACAGAAACACAATATAGTGATTTATGTGTTCAACTAAGAGAAAATATATATTAAAACTAACATAACAAACAAATCGTTGCACCTAGGGGTGAGCATAGGCAGGTACCCGCCTAATTTGCCTGGAACGAGAACCGGCGGTCAGTGGCGGAACTAGAAGCCTAGAGCAGTAGTGGCATCAAATTTTGAGACTAAATTTCCGAACAACAACAATTGTGTTTAGAGGTGCATAAACATCGGTTTTTTTGAAAACTGGATGTTAAAAAAACCGGTTCGGTTCGGTTTTGGTTTTTTCATAACATACACATAGTTATCTGGACTATCATTTTCAGTCGACCCGTAATGGTTGATGGTTTGCTGAACCAGCCTGTAGTGGATCTAAAAGGTCATGCAAAAGGTGGGTTGAGAGAGCATTAAAAGGTAGAGGCATGTCAAGGAAACTACAATGGAAATAAGTTTGTACAAAAAACATAGCAATGGTATTCATTCACCGGTGATAAACATAGCAATGGTATTAATCTTTGTTTGTATAAGTTGTAACCACTAAATGGAAATCGGTTTGTACAAAAAACAATAATCTGCAAGTCCTTAAACAAAGCCTCTTGTACAAGTCCAAACTAAATTTCCATACGATATTAGACTTCTTATACAAGTTAAGGGTTAAAATACCATTTACCAAAGTTCTTATGTTCAATAGCAGTTATGGAATGAATAAGTTTGTCTTTCATAGTAATCCCTTAAGAACTCTAATGTAACCTCATTGCCCTTATCATTCTTCACAACACTAAACAAGTCATGACAGATAGAAAATATCATTCGGATTTCAAATTTCGTTTCTGATGCCTTTTTTTCCTACAAAAAATGAGGGTCCGGTCAGGAATATTAAGTCTAATAAGCAAACCAAAAAGCATTGGAAAATTGATTTAATGATGAAAATGATATACTGCATTTATAGGATTAGCCAAGATCTATAGGATAAATGTTAACAAATGGATAGATTCATGTATCATGTTAGTCAAGATTCATGCCTCAATTTAAGCAAATTTTTTGCTGGATATTCGACTGATGCTAGTAATTACATATAGATTTGAAGTTAATTTGCACTTGGCAACAATGCAGCTTGCGTTTTTTTTTAGATTGAATATTCCAACGACTGTAATGAGAGAGCATGCAAGTAGCGACTTGCGTTTTTTTTGTCGTGAATTCATGAAATTAGCAAATTGATTTACGTTATCTAATATTTTGGACAATTGGGCTCAATAAATGTGGGCAATTAAATATTAATTTACTATTTCTAATAAATTAGATTTGGGCTAATTCTAAGGAACTTTTGAGGCGTGGCCCGTGTCAGTGTGTGCACCTCATCAGTTCCGCCGCTGTCGACGGTTCCTATAAAGTTGGAACCGGAACCGAAACCTGTTTAAGCAGTTCCTAAATTTTAGGAACCGGAAACGGAACCGGCGGTTCCGGTTCCGAGACAGGATACTCGGTTTACGTCATTTTTTTCCGAGACAAGATACCCAGTTGGAACTGAAACAGAAACCGCTTAAGATGGTTCCATCATTGTAGAAACCGGATATCCTATTCCGCTACTCAACCCTAATCGCACCTAATTCGAAGTCATGTGGATAATAACTCCAATACAGACTTTTTTGTGGCTTTGTCCAGCTTGCTCTAGCTAGTACAAACAGTGACACGACCCTAAAACAATTAATATTACATGTGGGGTGTAAACCTAATTTTTCTTTTATTTTTTTCAAATCAGAATTTTTTATTTATTTATTTTTTAACTTTACCCGTTTGCTTCCATCACTAACTTTCGTCCCCTTTCAGGCTTAACTGTTTTTAAAATTAAAATAATTTAAATAAAGAAAACATGTTCAAAATATATATAAACAACCCATAAAATATAAAATATATTCATATAAAATTTCATTAAATAAAAGAGAATTCAACAATAAAACTAGATAATTATAATAGCATTTCATGGGAAAAAAAAAGAGACAACCTATAATTAAAATAACAAAAGACAACGTACGTTAAAACTAAACTAGCTGAAACTTCGTGCTACGCACGTGCGTTCTGGTTTTTTTTAGTCTTTTGGCTAGAATGGAAAAGTTGAAAAAATATGAGAGCTTTTTTGAAAATAAAAAAATTAGGTGTAAACATAACAAATCCAAAAGTGCAGTCTTTTATAATGTTAACCATAATATATAAGTAAACAATTTTTCAAAAATGCCTTTTGGAATTCGTTCGACGCTTCCGCAGTTTGCATCTAACGTTGTCTTCTTATAGATTATCGGCTTTTGTTGCATGCAATAATCCTATACTTGGCTATCACAAAAGAAATGTAATTTTGGTTACTAAAATACTTTGCCTAAATTTCCATTGTTCCAATTATAACATGAATCCTTGGAATGAAAAAGTAATTCCTCTGATGAAGCATGAATTAAAATTGTATAATTTTTTGATGTACAAAACCAAAATTGAATAAATAGCAACTTAATTAAGAACATGTATATGTTTGCCTTTCAGAAATTAAAACGAAAACTTACCAATAAAGAAGTTTTTAAGAGGTTCTAAACACAATAAATAAGTTTATATCAATCTTTGAGCACCCTCCTTGGCAAGAGACCTCTCTTTTGCTTTTGTTTAAGCCTGTGATTTGGACCCCCTTATTCCACCACCTCATTTCTTTCTATACTCATTATACATATGGTTAAAGTTGACCTAAAGAACAACAAATTTCCATATTATAATCAACCATAAAATTCTCATAAGTTATTAATCCAAGTATTTTTATATTTAATCAAACCTTGATAGATTCCAAGATTCTCCCGAACTCCATCTTATTTTCATTTGTTGACATGATCAATCAAAGATTTGCTGCAATTCTTTTACGGATAATCTGTCAGAATGTAATTAGAAACTTATTAACTCAACCAAAATATATAACGGGTATTTAAGGAGAAATACTTACATCTCCCAATCGAGATTATGTTTAAGCGTAGAAAATATAAAAATAGGCGATTATGTTTAAGCATAAAAAAATCTAAAAATATAACCGTTACCCTACAAAAATATAACCGAAAGACAGGCGATTATGTTAAAGCATAGAAAAATATAAAAATATAAGATATCGTCTTTTCATATTTATTACCTTAAATTCCACAAGCCAAACCTTTTACGTCTATTACCAACTCACCACCATTCGTTTTTCAAAGTCCTTTCTAGTACTCTACAAATTTCCGACCAATTACAACATGTTAGAAATTAATAACCTATAAGAGCTACACAGGGAAAAAGAAAAATATAGAAATGAAATTGTGAAACCTGACAATAATGATCAGATATAGGTCAGTATCTGTAACACCCGGCTTTTAAAACAAAAACACCCCTGAAAATTTTTCATTTAAAACATAGGTTTCTGCCTCGGAGGCGCATCGCGCCCAAGGTGAGAGGCGCGTCGCGCCCAGTCCATCGAGTCGCGAGGACCATTTGGTCAAGTCGCGAGAGCTGCACAGCAGACCCGTTTTCGCGATTTTTGCATTGTAGCATGCAGTTTTGGGGTATTAAGCTCTTAATACATGACTTAATCAGTGGGGGTTTGTTCTAGGACCAAAACCCTTGACTAATAACAAGTTTTAAACAATGGAATTGGTAATTCCAATCCAATTCCAAAAATTCCCGTTTTTGACATTTTAGTCCAAAAACCGAAATTACTAAGTTATAATCACTTCTACTGATGTAGTTCAGTCATTATAACATTTGAAATTCATTATAACCCATTAGAATCAAGTTAATCATATAAACTTGGATTTTAGGGTTCTTGGCAAAATTCCCAATTCTCAATAATAACAACATACTTTCAATTTCCAAGTTATGTTCTTAACACATGACTTATTAGAAGTTTAAAACTATTAAAACTCATAAGTCTTGACTGAAATTTCAGTCATCAAATTCCTCAAGTGAAGAACACACACAAAACCTAGGTTAGAAATTCAATTTACTAACCTTGTACACTTAGAATTCTTCAATTCCAAGCTAAAATCCCGTCCTCCACTTCAATTCTTGTGAATTCCGGAAATTTCCTCTTCAAGAGTTCTTCCCGTAGCTTCTTCAAGTTCAGCCACACATAGGAGAGTCAACTCTCCTATTTATACTTCCAGAATTTACAAATTTAGTCCCTAAGTTCCATTTCTTGAACTTTTGGCACTAATATCAAGTTTTATCACAATAAACTTTCTTTTCTTATGCTTTTGTCACAAGCAAACAATATTTTTACATTTTTGGTCCTTCACTTGGTCAAATGACCAAATTACCCCTTTTATGGTAAAATGACCAAAAATCAGTTTTTATAACATTTTAAGTCCAAAACTCAAAATATTATTACAAATCAGATCCTTTTCTGTCCAAAAGACCAAATTACCCTTCTAAGGTAAAATGACCAATTTACCCTTTTTATTATATTTACATAAAAAAGAGTGTCTTGGCGTTACAAATTCTTCCCTCCTTCAAAAGATTTTGTCCCCGAAATCATACAAACAAGCGAGGGTAATTCTTTCTCATTACAATTTCGGTTTCCCATATCATATGGAAACCTCTATAGTATTGCCAAAGCTCTTTAACCATACTAATCTTCTTATTTCGTGATTATATCACTATTCATCGAACATTCCTCCGGTTGTCCCGGGTACCACAACTACTTATCTACCCTCATTTCATCATGAGGTATTATTTAGAATTCATCATTCAATGTCTTCAAGAATGGAATTCCTGGAAAACATTATAACTATCTTGAAGTTCATCACGAATCTTCGATCAGTACCCCACAATTCTTACTCTTCGGGACATATGGAAAGGTCCAATAAATGAGGACTTAACCTTCTTTTGTCCCAAGCAGATTTTTAGTCTTTCCAAGGGATATTTTGAACACTGTCATCTTTCCCCATTTGGAATTTCAACGGTTTTACTCGGCAATCCGCATACTACTTTTGTCGATTTTTGTCTATTTCCAAGCTTTCTTGAATTTGTCTAATCTTTTCTTCTGTTTGAGGTACAATCTCGGGTCCAGCCAACGGCTTCTCCCCGACTTTAGTCTAGCAAATCGGGATGCAACACGATACTCCATACTATGCATTATACGGGTCATCAGAAAACCGGTACAAAAACTGTTATTATCTACGGTTGTACTAGAGGTAGATGATCTTCTCATCTTCCACCAAGATCTATTATGCGAGTTTCAAGCATATCTCCTAAAGTCTGCATCATTTTCTAGCCTCGTCTATCAATTTGCAAATCGTATACAGTACTTACTAGTACTTTTAAACTAATTATTCTTGGGATTTATGCCAAAGTCAGCAAATAATTCTATTTTCTCGACTCGATACAATCGACAGCAGTAGCTTACATCGACAAATTTCTTTATCTATATAACTTTTCGCTACTTTCCGATCTTACTTTCTTCCTTAGTCAGTATAAATCTACTCTGATTTCATCAATCAACCTGCAATTACCCATATGGTGTCATACCCATGCGGTACTTGCAAAGACTTTACTACAAAGTCTATGATATTTTCGTCCCATTTCTTCTTTGGGACCCACAACGGTTAAATTTTTCGTATGTTTCTAATGATTTGACTGTAGTTACACACAAGTCAAACACTTTTCACATGTCTTTCAATGTCTTTCTTTAGTCCCGGCCACCAATACATAGGTTATATCACCCTACACAGTTTGGTATTGCCCCGGACATTTTGCATATCTACCCAAATATACATCTTTTAAGGGTAAATTTTCATATCTCGTTTTGCTTTGGAACTCACATACACAACCCCAAGGGTTTTCAATCACCGTGAGTTTCTAACTAGCTTCTTTCAATAGCTAATCATTCATTTACTTGTCACGTTTTCAGACTTGCACACTTCTTTCTGTGCTACCCGAATCAACTCAGGTAATCAATTCGCCACACTCATGCATGTGGTTGTATCTTTCAAAAGATACTCTTTCTAATTCAAGGCATCTATAATCACATCCGCCTTTCCGAGATGGTACAAGATTTCATAACCGAAATCTTTAAGTAACCCATCTATCTTTGCTATCTCATATTCAGCTTCTTTTTGATCAATTAAGTACTTCAACTTTTATGATCCATATAAACAGCAAGCTTTACACCATATAAGTAGTGTCTCCAAAGCTTCAATGTCAAAGTCATAATTGCTACTGCAATATCATGTATCCAAAATCAACTCTCGATGCATTTCTATAAAACAATTTATCTTCTCCGCTTAGCAATAATGCTAACACCGGAGTTTCACACAAGGTTTGTTTCAACCTTTGAAAAGTTACATGTGGTCTTTTTTACCACTCAGACTTTTCACTTTGCTTAATCAACTTTAGTCAACTAGACAACAATCAATGAGTAGTTTTCTACAACTCTCCCATAGTAACCCGCCAATCTAAGGGAACTACTAATTTCAGTCAAATTCCAAGGCGGTTTCTGTTTTATCACATCATCATTTCTACTGGATCCACTTTAACATTTTCGGCATTAATAACATGCCCAAAGAATATGAAACATTCTTTTAGCCAAATTTTTCATACTTGGAGAATTTTACATATCACTTAACTCAGTGAAGTAACTCCAATATCTCGTACAAATGTACCTCATATTCAGTCTGGTTTCGAGAATATCAGATTCTCAATAGTCAATGTACATGCACATTAACTTATCTTTCTTCTTTTCAAACAGATAGGGCTCCACACGATGACACATTCGGCCATATGAGACCCCAATTCAAAAACAATTTCTTTCAATTGTTTTACCACTCTGCCATCTCTGCAGAGGCTAATCAATATAGAACCTAAATAACAGTAACGACTCCCAAAATCAGTTTAATCATAAACTCTTCTCGCCAATCTGGCAGAAATCCTGGAAGTTCTTTTCAAAAGAAACATCCGAGAATTTATTTAAAGTAGTACACTACTATCACTGCTTTATTTAACTTGGCCAATACCACGTATGCCAACTAAAACATCCTTCCTTTACTAACTCTTTTCTGAGTTTAAGCAAAGGAAAATAACCGGTATTCTCAACAACGGTTATTTATCATGGATTTCATCCGTTTCACTTCTGATTTTTGAAACATCATGTTCATTTTCTACAATTCATGTTAGCATCATTCATTGCTAACCATTTTATATGCACGATTTCTTCAAATTCATTGGTAGGCATCGGCTTCAGATTTATAGGGAAAAATGGTCCCTTAAATCCTAGGCTAACTACCTTCAAGGTGTTCAATATCTTGAACATATTTGCTATTTGCTATAGCCAGTTCCAAAATTTCATCCATAATCGTTGATGAAATATTCAGACAAGACATCAAAGTCATCGATCCACAGCATAGCTTCATGGATCATATATAACATATACGGGGAGTATATTTAAAACAATTGTATTTGAGACCATATCAGTCTACTCACGATCTTTTTCCATAGTCTGCTGGAATGCTCAAGGTATCACTGGTCCTTTTCGACCATTCGTTTCTTCTTTCTTTCCTCCCCCGTTCTTTCCTGGGTTCATCACCCGTTACTCCACATTTAGCATGTGAGTATTTCTTAGGAAACTGTTCTATAGCTCCGCGCTAGACACACTTCCGTACCATCCAACAAGCTCGAGCAATATGCTCCTATTTTCTGCAATTTCAGCATTTCAACGGTAGAGTCTCTACTCTACAATTTTCTTAGTGCTTTTCGTGCACTTCTTACATCGCATCGCCTTTTTCATTTTGGTCCCTTCCCTTTAAGGTTGGACCCAGTTCGTGGTAACTTCTCCTGAAGCGTCCACTAATCTTTTTCTGCTTTTCTTGTAGTCTCAGCTACTTTTCTTTCACCTTGATATCAATCAGGGTGAGCACCCAATTTCTTTCTCTGACCACAGCAGCTACTATTGCTTGTCATGTGGATTTTCTGCTACTTGTCTCGTTGCCCCTCGTTCAATGGAGCCTTGATAAAGGGCTGGTCCGCCTCTTAAAGCTGCACGCCCTAAATTCTTCCTAAGAAGATTTACTACTCATACTTCTTATACGTCAGAAGTCAGCAACGGTTAGGTTATATATGTATAATAACAACTATATACACCTAAGTATATATCATGTCTGCTATCTCAGGGTTTAAGTCCATGAATCTACTCTATAGACACCTACTTCACTTAAACCACGGCTCTGATACCAACTTGTAACACCCGGCTTTTAAAACAAAAACACCCCTGAAAATTTTTCATTTAAAACATAGGTTTCTGCCTCGGAGGCGCATCGCGCCCAAGGTGAGAGGCGCGTCGCGCCCAGTCCCTCGAGTCGCGAGGACCATTTGGTCAAGTCGCGAGAGCTGCACAGCAGACCCGTTTTCGCGATTTTTGCACTGTAGCATGCAGTTTTGGGGTATTAAGCTCTTAATACACGACTTAATCAGTGGGGGTTTGTTCTAGGACCAAAACCCTCGACTAATAACAAGTTTTAAACAATGGAATTGGTAATTCCAATCCAATTCCAAAAATTCCCGTTTTTGACATTTTAGTCCAAAAACCGAAATTACTAAGTTATAATCACTTCTACTGATGTAGTTCAGTCATTATAACATTTGAAATTCATTATAACCCATTAGAATCAAGTTAATCATATAAACTTGGATTTTAGGGTTCTTGGCAAAATTCCCAATTCTCAACAATAACAACATACTTTCAATTTCCAAGTTATGTTCTTAACACATGACTTATTAGAAGTTTAAAACTATTAAAACTCATAAGTCTTGACTGAAATTTCAGTCATCAAATTCCTCAAGTGAAGAACACACACAAAATCTAGGTTAGAAATTCAATTTACTAACCTTGTACACTTAGAATTCTTCAATTCGAAGCTAAAATCCCGTCCTCCACTTCAATTCTTGTGAATTTCAGAAATTTCCTCTTCAAGGGTTCTTCCCGTAGCTTCATCAAGTTCAGCCACACATAGGAGAGTCAACTCTCCTATTTATACATCGAGAATTTACAAATTTAGTCCCTAAGTTCCATTTCTTGAACTTTTGGCACTAATATCAAGTTTTATCACAATAAACTTTCTTTTCTTATGCTTTTGTCACAAGCAAACAATATTTTTACATTTTTGGTCCTTCACTTGGTCAAATGACCAAATTACCCCTTTTATGGTAAAATGACCAAAAATCAGTTTTTATAACATTCTAAGTCCAAAACTCAAAATATTATTACAAATCTGATCCTTTTCTGTCCAAAAGACCAAATTACCCTTCTAAGGTAAAATGACCAATTTACCCTTTTTATTATATTTACATAAAAAAGAGTGTCTTGGCGTTACAGTATCCTTTAGAGAGATTCAAAATTATATTAGTGACATAATTTATCTGGTTAATATAACAAAACGGAAACTTCATTCTTTTTGTAAAATACTATGTGAATCTGCAAGAAATTGGATTAATTACAATTAATCATTTTTAAAAGATGAAAGTACATCGTTATTTCTTATATAAAACCTAACATTACTGGGACCTAAAAGTTATAAATTTGTTTTGAAAAGTTGATAGAAATCACTGCTGTAGGAAGAACGTACTTTTGGCGTTTTGGGATACCATGCCTAAAAGAGATTCTAGCTAAAACAAATAAACCTGAGTTTGCCGTCTTTTTGCAATTTGGCTGATTCTAGATCTGGTTCTAGCTCGATGAACCTAAATAAGAAAGAAGCAAAGTTAACTCAAAAGAAATGTTAAGAAAAGTTTTTCAATCCAAGTATGTTAAGTACACATCACACCAGTTCTCGTGGTTAATAATGCATATAAAGCTCTCAAATGCCATTTCATGTCCAAAACCATGAATCACAACTTTTTTTTAACCAAATAAGAAACAATTAAAAGCATTCTCATGAGCTCTATGTATGAAGAAATTTAATAAAGTTCAATAGCAACATAAAAAGGTTCAGGTTTGACCATATAAGCTCTGTAAAGATAATCCTAATTGCAATATATCGATGTAAACTTCCACCGACAAGTATTTATACAAACATCAAGACCATGCTTAGATTGACTGAGAATCAACCCATCTGGCGTGTAAGTGGCCTCAAGACCGAGAATGTAAATGATTGCAATCAAAACCAGACATCAAGAAATCAGACAGACATCAAGAAATCGTTGTGTAGATGTTCTGCAATCAAAATTTCATACAAATATGTATAATATGAATGGAAATATGTATAATATGCAATCTTAAAGAATAAAAACAAACGTGACTTTGCTGCCAGTTTCAACAAAAACCCAAATCAATTTGGACTTAGGGTTCTACTTGACTACTTTCTACTTCTACGATCCATTAAAAAGATACGCTCTAACATCATCAGTCAAACTGCTTCACTTTCGATTTCAAAATTAATTCAATAAAACTAATGCAACTCTTTTCCTAAGAGCACTTTAGTGAAAGTTACCGAATACAGATGATAATAAATGGGGAAGAAGCGTGGTGGGATCTTCAAAACAATTCCCAGAAGATAGAGTCAAGCAAGCATAAAGAAAATCAATTTCAAAAATAACATATGTTCAATCACAAACAAAATCAATTTCAAGAAAATTGATTTTAAGTACTGATTATATAAAATTGAGGATCAGAATGAAAAAAAAACCTACCCGTGCTAAACCTTCGCTTGATAAATGAAGGTCAAATCGTATGATTAGGGCAATTGTAAAGGCACCGAGGTTTTCCTAGAGGTGACGGGTTCAGTGTTCTTCTTTCTAAGGTCGTCTGTTTTTCGCACATCTCTCAGCCGATTGAAACACTAACTTAGATCTCCAGCCATGTTTTTCGCAGAATCATCCATTTGTCCATAGTTAAGACCAACTACAGAAAGTACAATAGAATTTAATTTTATATTTTGACAGGTATTGATTGTGGGATGAATATGTATAAAAGTACCTTTAACTGCTGCACGCATAGCAGATGATACTTTTTGAGTGTATTACACTGTAGTTTCTAGTAAACCTAGAAAGTATTCTTTGGGAACACCTCCTACACTTAGAAGTGCAATTAAGTTCTTTGATTAGATTTGTTTTCCTTGGTTTACGACTGAAAAATGAAGAAAAAGAAAGTTGTGTCAAATAATATATTTGTAAACTGAGTATTAATTTTTAGACAGGATGTCTGTGGAATGTGTGTGTGTTTTCTTTGAAAGTTCTTTACCTTATTCATAAGACATTAAATTGCTAATTTATTATTCGTTTTGGCTCAATTGGATGAGACTGCCTGAAAATTCGCAAAAGAAAGTTGTACAAAAATTTTCCAAAATAGTGAGCAATCTGGCCAGTCGAAGTATTTCCCAAAATCGTAGCTCCAACAACCAGCTTTCTCCTAAAAGTTGAAAGAGATTAATATGAATGTCTAATTAGATAAAGAGTAAGAATTAGATACAGAGTAACAGTAAAAAAAGAAGAGATGTTGCAAATTAGATGAGTCTTCCATGTGCGGATCCTCCCGTATTTCTACCCCATTCCATTTCTCCTCAAAAGTTTTACTCGGTCCACCCATACTTTCTAAATCTAATCTCTTTTTCTTTTTCACATATCGAATAAGGAAGGAGAAGTTCGTACGCCATACCCATCTACGTCATCCTCGTCGTGCTTCTCCTGCAATTACTTGTGTGAGTATGTTTCTTCTTGTTCGAGTAACTTGATTTGCTTGAGTTATTTTAGACTATGCAACGGATTCGATCGTCTTTAGAGTAAACGATGATTATTTCAATCTCAAATTAGTTCTTCATGTGCTCATTTTAGGGTTTATTGCCTACCAGTTGCATCGTGTGTTTTTGAAAGGCAATTGCTTCATCTAGTTGCTAATATCAAATCCGCAATCTCCTCCTACGTTGTCAGTGTTACAGATCTGCAATATGATTTGACAAAATTGAAATTATTAGGGTTAAGAAGAAAGAGAAAACATACCTGAAGTTGTCGAATCAAACCCTAGCTTCATTGCAACTCCGATGAACGAAAGAGATGGCATCAGTGCCTTCAGTGAAGCAAGAAGAGGGTGGTGTCGGTGGGGACGCAATGAAGAGACGATGTGGATGAAGAGGACGAAGCGGGAGTGGAGACAAAGGAAGCAACGGTGATGTAGAAGACGCAAAATCCACGCCAGTGAAAACGGAGAGCAATCCACCCACATGCACAGGAGAAATACAACCGGAGAAGATACAACAACTTCCGATCCGACGGGTATTAAACACAGTAGTCCAGCAAGAAACACAACCAAGAAACCAAGAAGATGAAACGGCAAGAATGTTACCGGTGGAGAAGACAGAAAATCACCACAGTCTTCTGTAAGAGACGAAAGGCGATGGAGGTGTAGAAGAAAGAAAATCCACAAAGCCATGGAGAAATCGAGAAAGATCGAAATAAGAACTGCAACCCAAAGAAAATTGACCTGAAACCCGGATCCAATGAGAGGCCCGCGTGACACAAACTGGGGATGTAACAAACGAAAAAATTACGCAATTTAAATAGTAGAATAATTTCCAACCTCAATATTCTAAGATTTCATGTTAGCAAGGAGTACTATATTCAATATTGACCCGGTAAAATGATCATATACGCAAATCAATCTCTATACATTTTTCTTGTATAATGCGCAACTCATCATCCAAGATTTTTGCTTTATTTTCTACTTCAACTCCATTATATGCAAATTTCCTTTTTTTTATCACCTGTAACTTCACTCGATGGTTTCTTTTCTTCTATGCTTCTTGTTAGTTAAATTTTGTTGATCTAGAAACATTAGAAATGAGTATTTGCAATTAGTCTTTCATTTGTTGTGATTCCAAGGAAGCCATATTTTTCCCTTTGTGTTGAGGTCTTTGCGGCTCTAGAAAGTGACGCTCCTCTTCCTCGAAGTTATCGTGAAATTAAGTATCCCAAGAGGTTGTATACGTATTTGAGTATGATGTATTCGTCCTCTTCAATGCATACGTATGTGTTTCCTCACCCATGTGAGGTGCATCACTCAATTTATTCTATGTTCTAACAATGTCACATGCTGCCTGGTAAGGAAAATCTTTCATTGTGTATTGTTTATGATACTCACTTTTTGTGGACTTTAATATGTCTTATGCCCGGTTTACCACTTGCACAATTGATGAAATTGCTATTGTCAAATAGCATTGAACTCATTTATCTTTGCTTGCATGTTCTTCCACTTGGAAATCATTGGATGAACACCATGATACGTACTCGATGTTCGTCCTATAAACCAATTAAGAACCCATTTCTAAAACAATTCAGATCGTCGATGATTACCCGTGTTTGCATCTTTTGAAATGTCGACTTAAGCTTTGGCTAACGTGACATCTTCTTTCTCGCTCCATGGTTTTAGCGTTTTCCTGGAAGAAGTATCGTGGAGTAGTTTCTTTAGGTAACTCGTCGAATTCTTCGACTTGAGTGGGTTGGTAAGAGTTGCATGTTTGGAATGGATTTAAAGTTAGTTGTTCTTAAGATAGTCGAAAATCATTGTAGGAATGTTGTGTCGAAGATACAAACATTGGGTAAATTGAAATATATTTTGTGGAAATGTTAGTCGATCTTGTGCACCGGTAGCGAGAGTTTTCTTTCGTCTAGAACCCATAGCTTTAGATGTTGCACCTCTTGAATCAATTTGGAGTGAATATAGGTGGAAAATGGATGAAACTATTAAGTATTATGATAAGTTGTTTGACCCTATTCCTAGAATGATCAAAGTGAGATTTAAAGGAGTTAGTTTTGAGAAAAATGGGAGATAGTGCCGTTATCTTTGGAGATAGCTACGCCATCTTGTGAAAACATGGTTTTCCACGATTATGGAGATGCCGCTGTTTGAACAAAACCCTAGATCTCGAGTTTTGGGCCATATTTAAGGGCTCTAAACCCTAGGAGCCGTCATTCCTACCCTTACAGCCCCTGGAACTCTCCCTTTCCAAATCCTAGCATCTTTTGATGATTTTAAGCTCCAAAACCCTCCTTGGATGATTTCTTGAAGAAGAAAAAGATGGTGTTGGTGTAAGGAAGCTTTTCTACTTGTAGGAATCAACAAGATCTTCATTTCTGGACCTTGGTAAGTTTAAAGCTTCTACCTTTTGGGTGTTATAAGCTAGATCTTGTTGTATAAGTTGCATTGGATGGTATAAAACGAAGAAATGGTCACTTTGTGGTGTTGTTCATGGATTGGAACGATAAATATCTAAACTTTATGTCCCTAGAGCCTTCCTTGGAACTTTTGAACTAATTTTGGCAAGCTCCCTTGAGTGATTAAGCATGGATTGTTTCACTTTTGGACATAAGTATGAGATTTGACATGCATGAGACATGTATGTCAAGAAAGTTAGGATTTTTATGGAATTTCAAACCATTTGGATGAGTTCTGGAGAGTATTAGCCCCTGACTTTATGGATTAAGTGCTTAACAAAGTTTTGGGACTGTTTATAGTTACCGCTGCTATCTTAAGGAGATAGCGATGCTATTTGGTGTTGACTTTGACCTTTGACTTTTAACATTTGACTTTGACAAGTTGACTTTTGGGTCAACTTAGATGGATTAGAGATTTGGACCGTATAATCGGTTTTAGGTCTTTCAGATCATTGATTTACATTTTTGTGATAAGTTAGGAGTTCGGACTACTTAGCGCGTGAGGATATTGGAAGCTTGTGGCTTGAGGTTGCGGATCAAGTGAGTTTTCTCACTAAACTATCGATAATATTGTTAGAATAGTGTCCAAGGTCATAACTAAATTAGTAAGGACTTTCCATTGATAGCATGGTCTTTTTTTGTTGCCATCAGTAATCAAAATGGTATTAAGGTTAATTAAGAAAGAGAAACAAATAGTTTATTAATTTATTATATGATAATAAATTAATTAGAAACTAGTTTGGAATTAATTAAAATTAATTGGAATTAATTTGGGATTAATTATAAGAGCAGGGACTAAATATTAGTTATTAAAAAGTTGAGCAACGGATAATGTTTTGGGAGGATAAGGAACGAATTTTAAAGGTTTTATCCCTTAAGTAAAGGGGTTTTTGAATTTAAAGATAGTACGGATTAATCAACTAATTATCCTTTATCCAGTTTGAATTCAAATAAGGTTATCCCTAACACCCTTGCAAACTATAAAAACCCCTCCTGGTCCTCATTAATGACGTGCCAACTTTAGAGCTCTGATCCTCAAGTTTTTCCAACAATGTATAACATAATTGTAAACTAAAACTCATGCATCTCCGTTTGAAGAATAGAAGATATTATCATCTTAGAATTACTCGTGATTTTATCCATGAAGTAATCTCTCTAAGTGCGGGTTTATCCAATACCTAAATCTCCATATAAGTACCCATGAGTATTAGTTTCATCTCCATGCTATGTCTAATCTCCATTAGACATCAACTAATACTCCATGATAGTCTTAAATCACTACTTACTTCCAAGAGTATTACCGATTATGGACGTTTGAGTAAATAAATACTTAGGAAGTGGGATTCTAAACATGCAAAACGGAACACAATAATAAACTAATGAAATGACTACACTCCTGCATATATTTTGATCTCCACATAATAATCATCAAATCAGATAAAGGTTAATATTGTATCAGTTCCAATATATAAAACAAAACATTAAACCAACTTATTGGAAATTTTATGCCCATTGACTCAGAATGGTTGAACTATGGCATAGAACAATTCTATTGACCATGATGTCTTAACTTTTGACAAACTTCCAACTTCTGACAAGTTTTCAATTGTAATGGTAACTATTGTGTAAATACTATGTGTGTTTGAGTGATGTGGGTTCTAAGTCAAAATGACATCACCCGTTCAGTCACAAAAGGATCTTAACATAACTATTAATGTATGAAACAATAATAGTATTTCTGATGGACCCTTTTTGCCACATAGATTTCTTTGTAACATCATTAGCTACAACATACTTTAGCTCATATTGTTAAATCCACTTTGGTGTCCTACTTGGTACTCCTCCAAGTCACCATTTATCAAGACCATGAATCCGACTGCAAATATGGATCATATCTATCTTTTAGAAAGCATGAACTATTATAAACTTTTATATTGTATTCCTTGAGTAACCAATCTTACATCTTCTTAAGATGCTTAAGATGCCCTCGAATGCGATCTAAATTTTTCCAAGAACCAATCTTATATCTACCTAAGATACTTAATATGTTCTTGATTTTGTGATCTAATGACTTTTCCAGGATTAACCTCACAATGACTTCTCATGCTCAAGGCATACAAGAGATTAGGTTAAGTATAAAGCATGGCATATATGATCAATCCCCTAGCCAAAGTGTATGGGACTCGACTCATCCTTTTCCAATTCATCACTAGAATTAGGACATTGGGTCCTACTCAATGTCATGCCATGTTGTATAGGTATAAACCTATTTTTAGAATCTCTCATCTTGAATCCCTCTAAGATCTTATCTAAGCATGTATCTGCTTAGTTCTATTAGTCATTCAATCTATCTCTATAGATCTTCGTACAAGGTTATCTATCAAGTATCTATCTCCATAGATTCTTTTAGATCCTCGTACAAGGTTCTCTATCAATTATCTATCTCCATATATTCTTATACCATATAATGCATCTTCCAAGTTCTTCATAGTGAAACATTTCCAAGCTTTTGCACTTTGCAACATTGGGCATTGTTTCCTATAAGTGATGTGTCACCAACATTTATAACAAAGAAGACTAGAATGCTCCCACTAGCCTTGACACATATTTCTGCCTTATTTTGCTTCTCGAAATTAAAACACTTTAACTTTCTCATTGAAACAAAATCCCAGCTGCAAGATGCTTGTTTGAGTCCATTAATGGACCTCTCAAGCTTGCACACTCTATCAGAATTCTTGGACTGTATAAAAAACCTTTGAATGTGTTACTTACACATCCTCTTATTGTTTTCCATTGAGGAAAGCGGTTTCATTACATCCCATCTGCCATATATCATAATCATGAAAATGCTATTAATATCTTGATAGATTCGATCATTGCTATTGGCGGCAAGGTTCTCTGAAAATCATATCCTTGAGTTTGAGTGTAACCCTTTGTAACCAACCTAGCTTGAATGTGTGCACATTCCTATCCATGTCTGTCTTTTTCCAAAAGACCCATTGACACCTAATGGTTTTTGGAACCAGGTGTGTGATCAACCAAATTCCAAAATTGGTTATCATTCATGATCAATCAAATTCCAAACTTGATTATCATACATGGATTTAATCTCGTTATCCATCACTTCCTTTCATTTAGTAGCCTATGGGCCTACCATAGTTTCCTGATAGTTCTTAGGCTTATCTAGGCCATTTAACTGTCGTCACTTTCCTGATTTGGAAACCAAGGAATTCAGGTGCATCACGTTGTCTATCAAATTTGAACAGGATGTGAGGATGTGTCATATTTCTAAGCAATCTCTTTGCTTAGTCTTAACAAGTTTCTCAAACTCTAGTTAAGCGCTCGCCCCAACTCTAGGTTCTTCATTGGTTGATTCTTGAATCTCATCAAGATTAATCTAGCTCCCACTAGCTTCTTAAAGCATAGGCTCCTATCTTGGAAGATGGCTATTCGAGCAACAAACAATTTGTTCTCGGAAGGTTTCTAAAACCAACTATTCCAAGAACCTTTTCGGGATAACCAACGAAGTAACACGTTTGTGATCTGGGTCCTTATTTTTCGAGCATTTTGCAATGAACAAAAGCTCACAACCCCTAGCAAGGGACAATCCTCACTTCACATCTCAAACGGTGTCGTGAATACCATTTAGTTGGTACAAGGTCTAGGATTTGGCAACATTCTTCCGGCACAGTTCCAAATATGTTCTGAGGAATATTACGACTCATCATGAACCAAATCAAACAACAATTGTTTTAACTTCCTGGCTACACCATTATGAAGTGGTGTTCCAAAAGAAGTTAACTTGTGAAACCATTCCAAGTTCCTTAGATGAGTGTATGACCTTGACTAAGATGCTTACCAATCCCCTTTTGGATTTGAGTATTTGGTCCTTTTGCCCAGTTGATTCTTAACTTTGTTTTGGATACCTTGAACACTTTAAGGGTTTCCAAACTGTGTTAAATCATATAAGCACAAACATATCTACAGAACTCATCAGTAAATGTAACAAAGTATCTTTCACTATGTCTTGTGGTGGATTTGAATGGTCCACATACACCAACATGTATGAGGTCCAACAAGTCCTTGTCTCTTTCACAACCTATTGTGAATGACATCTTTTTCATATTGTCAAGTAAGAAAGAATCACACACATCAGTTGACTCTAAGTAAAATGAATCTAAGATCCTGTCCGAATGAAGCTAAGTGATGTGTTTCCTTTATATGACCAAGATGGTAATTTCCACAAACATGAAAGTTTTGTTTAACTATGTATTGTAGTCAATCCGAATGAACAATTAGTGTGTGTTTCCTTTATAGGCTCTGATACCACTATTATGTTTTATATACCCTAGATTCACTAATCATGGCATCGGAAAACATACAAAATTCTAAGGCTAGTAACAATTACTAAAAACCTACAAGGAAGCTAGTTAATGATAATTTACAACTACAAGAGGGTTTAAGATTACCAACCTTTAGCAAAACCAATTTGCTTGAAGAACACTCTTGAGGATCCAATCCAAAGCCAAGGAAGGTAGAACCCAAATTAAAGTACCTCTAATGGTTCACACCCAAAAGTCCAAATTATTAGGTTAATTGGTTAATTAAGAAAGCTCGCTATAAAACCCTAGAGAGGGATTATATATTCTGCTAAGAGAGAAGAGAAAACTCCAAGTCTCAGAGACCTCTAGGAGAGGGAAGAAAATAATGAGGGCCATGGAGGGGTATTTATAGCTTGCAATGGTGTTTAGAGATAAACGTTGTTTGAATTTAAACTGGATATCGGATAATTGGTTAATTAATCAGTATTAACTTTAAATTCAAAACCCTATCACATATATCCTTTGGGTGAACGAAAATTTTAAGATAAACCTTTCAAATTTCGTTCCATATCCTCCCCCAACTAATATTATCCATTGCCCAATTATTGAACAATTAATATTTAGTCCCTGCACTTTTAATTAATCCTAAATTAATTCCACTTAATTCAAATTAATTCCAAACTAGTTTCTAATTAATTTATCATCACATAATAAATTAATAAACTATTTATTCTCTCTCTCAAATAACTCTAATACCATTTGGACTACTGAGGGCAACCCAAAAGGACCCTGCTATTAATGGAAAGTCCTTACCAGTTAGTTATGACCTTGGACACTATTCCAACAGTCTCCCACTTGGACAAGTGATCAACTACTATTGGTTACAAGTCTCCCACTTAATCATATGAGCATGCTTCCTTAGCCACTGCCGAACTCTGAATCATATTCTTAAAGACAACCCTTTAGATAAGTGATCAACTATTCCTTTGTTCTACAAGATATCGTATGAACCTAAGACAGGGATAATAATAAATCTCAAGGTTCAACATTATGTTTCTTGGTATCCGATTTATGATAACCTTATCAGACTACCAAATTGAACACATCAATCTAGTCAGGGCTAGGCCTATCACTACAATGTCAATATCAAATCACCGAGGGGCTCATAGATATCGCTTTTCCTATTAGGGAAAAATGAACAAATAAACTTTCACTACATAGTCCTAGTCAACTCATCATGTCATACATGGACATACCTTTTATAACTGACAGTTACGGTTGCGTTTAGGTAAACCAATGTATAACAGAATTGTAAACTAAAACTTATGCATCCCCGTTTGAAGAATAGAAAATATTATCATCTTAGAATTACTCGTGATTTATCCATGAAGTAATCTTTCTAAGTGCGGGTTTATCAAATACCTAAATCTCCATATAAGTACTCATGACTCATGAGTATTAGTTTCATCTCCATGCTATGTCTCATCTCCATTAGACATCAACTAATACTCCATGACAGTCTTAAATCACTACTTACTTCCAAGAGTATTACCGATTATGTATGTTTGAGTAAATAAATACTCGGGAAGTGGGGTTCTAAACATGCAAAAAGGAACACAATAATAAACTAATGAAATGACTACACTCCTGCATATATTATGATCTCCATATAATAATCATCAAATCAGATAAATGTTAATATTGTATCAGTTCCAATATATAAAACAAAACATTAAACCAACTTATTGGAAATTCTATGCCTATTGACTCAGAATGACTGAATAATAGCATAGAACAATTCTATTGACCATGATGTCTTAACTTTTGACAAACTTCGAACTTTTGATAAGTTTTCAATTGTAATGGTAACTATTGAGTAAATACTATGTGCGTTTGAGTGATGTGGGTTCTAAGTCAAAATGAATTCACCCTTTCAGTCACAAAATGATCTCAACATAACTATTAAAGTATGAAACAATAATAGTATTTTTGATGAACCCCTTTTGCCACATAGATTTCTTTGTAACATCATTAGCTACAACATACTCTAGCTCATATTGTTAAATCCACTTTGGTGTCCTACTTGGTACTCCTCCAAGTCACCATTTATCAAGACCGCGAATCCGACTGCAAACGTGGATCGTATCTATCTTTTAGAAAGCATGAACTAGTATAAATTTTATATTGTATTCCTTAAGGATAAACCTTTCAAATTTCGTTCCCTATCCTCCCCTAACTAATGTTATCCATTGCGCAACTATTGAACAATTAATATTTAGTCCCTCTACTTTTAATTAATCCTAAATTATTTTAAATTAATTCCTATTAATTCAAATTAATTTTAATTAATTCTAAACTAGTTTCTAATTAATTTATCATCACATAATAAATTAATAAACAATTTATTCTCTCTCTCAAATAACTCTAATACCATTTGGACTACTGAGGGCAACCAAAAAGGACCCTGCTATTAATGGAAAGTCCTTACCAATTAGTTATGACATTGGACATTATTCCAACAGGTTTGACCAATGTTTTTATTATATATATATATATATATATATATATATATATATATATATATATATATATATATATATATATATATATATATATATATATATATATACTTCTAATATATAAATGTGTTTCAAACAATTTAGAATATTTAATTTAATTTAATTCAATTAACACCATTTAATTAATTAAAGTAAACAATTATATCCTATTGGAATAATCAAATTAAGGAAACAAACATATAGGGCAGCTAAGCAAGTTAGGAAACTTGCAAGCTAGGGCAGTAACCCTAGCCACCAGGTACACAAGGAGGCACAAAAACCCATCTTAAACTCTATAATTTTTGACAAGCATCAAGGAGGCACATAAAACCCTTCCTAGACCCTAGCATTTTTCAAAAATAAGCAATGAGGCACAAAAACATGTGAGTTTTTCGATAAACATGCATAAACAAGAACATTCAACTTTCTAGCATGAACCCTAAGATTATAACATGTTTAAATTCAAAAATTCTTGCATAACCTTAGCATATTTTCGATTTTAACATTAAACATGAAATCACATTCAACGGTTTAAGATCAAAGTGTACATAACTTATGAATAGAGGCTCTGATATCACTGTTGGGATTTGATCACATAAACACATAAACACATGTAGCGGAAGACAGATAAGATCAAATCACAAAAATTCCATGAACAGAGTTCAGGATCATACAATTCATAACAATTATTGCAACTCAAAACTTAAACATAATATAACTCAGCAAGTCTCTTTCTTTGTGCTTTAGTTAAGGCCACAATTGCAAGGATGAACAGGATCCAAAGTAGAACCCTTCTTGTGATTCACACCAAAGCAAAGAACTCTAACCCTAGAGAGGGAAGAGATTTCACAGAAGGGAAAGGGGGGGGGGGGGTGGGGAGGAGTTGGAGGCACTCTTTAAGGCTTGGGATGCCTTAGGGTTGAACCACAAGACCTTTATTTATATTGTATGGGCTCCTAACCTAAGGTTTCAAACTTAGGAGCCTTTTGGCGGCCGCACCCCTTAGACTTGTTATCTTTGATTAAACCTTTAATCAATTATAATCCAATCCCTTTAATTGATTCTAAATTAATTCTAGATTAATTTATCAATTAATTTATTGTTCTAGTTTCTAATTAATTTATTTTTCAATAAATTAATAAACTAATTGTCCTTTCTTTTATTTCTGACTCTATTTGTTTTTCTGGGTCATGAGGGCAACCCAAAAGGACTTCTGGCATTATTAGAAATATTACCACAAGTTGATGACCTTGAATATTATTCCAACAGAAACATCCTCTTTTATACTATAATCTAACCAATATTTATTACCATCAAACCAACATAGATTAAATCTTTAAGGTTTACCTCCAAAATCACATTGTGGAAATTTATGGTTTTGAGGTTGGAAAGGCCCTTTTTGAATGTATGTTATTTTAATTTCATCTCTTTGATTCACATGATAAAATTCCATACTTGGTCGTTCTGCGGAGTCAACATGAAGTTTGCAAAGCACAAATTGGTACTAGAAATGAGAACAATAACAATGTATACAAGATTGTTAACAAATACAGTAACAAGCTGCTATCAAACAAAATGTTATCACTGTTTGTAGTTATGTGATTGTTTTGTAGATATTTGTTGGACCCCAAATTCATTATGATATTGTGTTTAAGCTATCATTATTAAAAAACTTACTTATTAAAGTTATAAAGTATAATCTCTACTTAATGATAAACATCAAATAAATAAAAGTATGTAATTGATTTAATTTAATTTTATAAGTATCCAAGTTATAATAGTGAAATGCGTTTAAATCAACCTTCATATACTGATATTGCTCATTATCTTCTTTCTTTAAAAAAAAATTATGCAAAGACATTCTTGATTATGAAATTGAAGACAAACCATTAACTATTAATGTTTCAGTTTCTTTTATCAAATAGAATTTATAGACAAACTAAGACAATCAGACAAATCAATGAAATTGAATTGTGTTATCGTCAATTAGTCAATCACTCAACTACTCAAAAGTCAACTTAATGACTAAATTACTCAAGATATTATGAAATTGAACTATTGAAAATGAAGACAAACCAAACTAAATAATTATTGAAATTGAACTATTGACTTGTTCTTGATTATTGATTATTGAACTATTGAATTTATGTCATTGATGATTGAACAATTGAAATTGAAAACAAACAATTGAAAGAAATTTGTGAGTTGTAACTGTGAGGCGTGCAAGGCTGAGGTGGTGGCCAAATGACTGTTGGATCGGTGATCGACGGCAGGAGCAGTCGTTGATCAGATGACAAGCATGAACAAAGTGTAGGTAGCTCGTGTAGTCTATTACCGTATTGGCGTGTTACCTAATTTTTTATTATTGTTGTTTTCATTTTTTGTTGAATTTTAAATGAATTGGGCTACATAAATTTAACTTCATTAAGAGTTTGAGAAAATAGATTGTTTTAAATGGATTGATATTTTATAGATTAAAATATTTGACACAATATTTTTTTTAATATAATAAGATAGGTCCCTAAACAATTATAAGACAGTTCCTAATTTTCTTTATAAATAACTAGCTCTAAATTTTTTATAAAAATAAATAAATCCTATGACCCACCTTCATACCACATAAATTCGCCTTGAAATTGCTAGGATAACAATGATACTTAAACACCCTTGAAATTGCTAGGATAACAATGATACTTAAACACCCTTGAAGGGAGGGTGCTACTAATTTTACCTTTGAAACACTTTCTTTACCCCTCATTTATTACAAAGTTGGTAAATCAACTTTTTGTTGAAATCTTTTTAAAACTTTAAATAACTCCACCAATAGAGTTAATAGAGTTAAAGCCAATTTTTAAAAAAATAAAATTAGTGTCAATCAAATTAGAGTCTTGTTACAATATAATATTTTTAATAATAAAAAAATTAAAATGTACAGTAAGAGATTTAAACGAAAAACTAAACTCAAGCTTTTTTTTTTAAATTACGTACACCTTTTTTTTATAAGTTACATAGAGACTTTTTTAATAATATTATGAGATTTAAAAGAAAAACTAAACTCAAGCTTTCCGATGCAATATTGTGAGATAGTCTTATTTTTAACTTACATAAATTCTTTTTTATGAAAGTTATACATCTAACTTTTTTTAATTAATTGTACGTCTAACTTTTTGAAATTACGTAAAGTCTTTTTTTAGTTACATAAAGTCCTTTTTTTAATGTTTTAATTAGTTGTAGGTCTAATTTTTTGAAGTTACATAAAGTTTTTATTTTAGTTACGTAAAGTTTTTTTTAATGTTTAATGCTTATAAAAATTATAATGAATATTAGTTATATATAATAAAAAGTAATAATTTATTTGACGATGGCGAACAAAGTCAGAGATCCGGCTGTGGCCACCAGTGAAACCGGCACCGGTGAATGGTCGAGCGTGAGAGAGAGAGAGAGAGAGAGCCGAAAGCGACAAAGAGACGGTGGCCGGTGAGGAATAACGTATTGTCGGCGATGACTGTGGCTGGTGAGGTTTGTACGGTCGGCGAAAACGGGAGAGAAAAGGAGATAAGAATGAGAGACGGCTCATATTTCAAACTTGATTAGGGTTAGGGTTCCCTAAATTGTTATATTAATATTTGTTTTTGCTTTTTTTGCTAATACTAAATTTTAGTCTATTAATAATTAAATCGTAATTTACAACTTTGACGTATAACTTCCACGACAACTCTTCATTTTATTTATCAAATAGATTTTAAATGTTTTATTTTTTATTTTAATATGACTGTTAATATAAAATTATATATAAAATAATTATAATTAGTATTAAATGTGAATAAGAAAAAGTGATATTATTATGTAATTATTGCAGTTATTTCAAGGAAAAAGTGGATGCATTAATTAGGGGGTAAAGACTAGAAAGCAAAAATGGTATAGATAGGCAAACCCTTGAAGGGATTGTTAATTGTTATGTTATTGATAGTTATAATAAGAATCTTTTGATATTGCATTTATTTATTAAGCAACCGACATACTAATAATGGATAAGATGACAAGTTACAATATCATATTTTTTGTAGGACACGAAAAGTTATATAGAGGAAGTGAAATAAATTGCCTTAAAGAGAGTGATAGCTTGTTGATATACACACGCAACATAAGAAAATGCAAGTGGCTAATCAATCCGATTCAACCATCATGTTATTATTTGGTATCGACTTCAAGTAACCAAATGTTATTATTTATACTTGCCACGTCATAATAGATGCCACGTTACAGTAGTTAGTTAACTTGTTTGTTAGATTAGTTAGAGTGACAGTTAGTAACTAATTTCTTTGTATATAGATGCTAGTTGTATTGTACAGTTGAATCAATGAAGAAATCTCTTCTTCTCTCAATTTTTCTGTCTCTAAATCTCAATATGGTATCAGAGCAATAGAGCTCAAATTCTCACATCATCTTCTTCTTCTTCTTCGTTCTCAATCATGGCTGCTCAAAACATTCAACCTGCACAACTGTTACCATCAGATCCCCTTTATCTTCACCCGTCTGATCACCCTGGGATGATTCTCGTTTCTAAACAACTCGATGGATCTAATTTTGGATCGTGGAACAAAGCAATGTTGATTTCCCTCTCTGCAAAGAATAAATTGGGATTTGTGAATGGCAAGCTTCCAAAACCTGCAATCAACGATCCAAATGTTGAAACCTGGCAGAGATGTAACGACATGGTCACTTCATGGATCCTGAATGCTCTTTCAAGCGACATAGCTGAGTCTGTTTTATATTCTTCTTCTGCATACGAGATCTGGAATGATTTAGATCATCGTTTTGGACAATCAAATGGAGCAAAGCTGTATCAATTACAAAAGGAAATTTCTGATTTAGCACAAGGTACGAACGATATGGCAACTTATTTCACCAAACTCAAGAAAAACTGGGACGAATTGAATGCATTAACAGCAATTCCTTCTTGTACCTGTGGAGCTATGCATAAAATTCAAGAACTCGAGCAAAATCAAAGGCTTATTAAGTTTCTTATGGGACTTAATAGTGATTATAATTCAATTCGAGGCAATATTTTGTTGATGAAGCCTCTTCCTAATGTTGCTCAAGCTTACGCCATACTCATCCAAGACGAGAAACAACGAGAAGTCCAATCTGCATCTACTTTCATCACTGAATCTGCTTCAATGAATGTCAAAACTGGTAACATTCAATCCAAAACAAATTACGATAACAAAAAGAATATTGTATGCAGCAATTGTAAGAAGACAGGTCACTCAGTCAATAAGTGCTATCGTATCATCGGTTTCCCAAAAGATTTCAAGTTCATCAAACCACGAAGCATCGCTGGCAATGTTTTGAGCAATCAACAATCGACCGAAGAACTTAATTCGTCCAAAGGATCTTTTCCAGAATTAACAACTGATCAATACCAGCAGTTCATTTCAATGCTCAACAATTTTTCAAACATGAACTTCAAATCTTCAAATGGAAACAGTCAAACCGATAATTCACCTAGTCAAACTCAAACTCAGAACAATCATTCAAGTGTTAATTTCGCTGGTAACACTCAATCTTCTTATTCTCCTGTAAATTGTCATTATATAACCAATGATTGTTCATCATGGATCATTGATTCGGGAGCCAGTGACCACATGTGCTGTAGTCGATCGTTGTTGTTCAAAATTCGAAAGCTCAATACTCCACATCATATTACTCTTCCTAATGGTGAAAAGACTGTGTCATTTGAAATAGGAAGTACTCACATTACAAAAGATGTCATCATAAACAATGTTTTATTTGTTCCAATTTTCCGATACAATCTTTTATCCATTGGAAAACTTTGCAAAGATCTCAATTCAATTGTTCTATTCTCAGAACGTTATTGTTTTCTATTGCAGGGCCCTTCTCTGAAGAGGCTTCTGGTTCTTGGTAGACATCATGCGGGCTTATATTTTGTTTACTCAAAACAAGAAGCCAAGAATAGCGTTGTCATGTCTGTATCGAACAACATATCGTCAAATCCTTTTGTTATCTTTTCTAATTCTCTTTGTAATTCTGTCTCAAATGACAATTTTGTTTCGTTATGGCACAAGAGACTTGGCCATTTACCAATGTACAAGATGAACACTTTGAATTTCATGAATAAAAACACTGTTGACAATGAATTACCATGTGAAATTTGTCCTAAAGCCAGACAACACAAACTTCCATTTCAGCACAGTCACATAAAAACTACTGCCCCATTTCAGCTAATCCATATAGATACATGGGGACCTTATAACACTAAGACATACGATGGTTTTTCGTATTTTTTAACTATAGTTGATGACTATAGTCGATCTACATGGACACATCTGCTGAGCACTAAAAGCAATGCCTTCTCAGTCCTAAAGGGTTTCATTGAAATGGTACATACTCAATTTGAACAAAATGTCAAAGTCATACGTTCTGACAACGCATTTGAACTTGGTTCTAGTCGAGAAGCTTCATTATATCTTCAACAGAAAGGCATTGTTCACCAAACGTCGTGTAGAAACACCCCCCAACAAAATGGGGTGGTGGAACGGAAGCATAAACATTTATTGGAAACATCCCGTGCTCTTTTATTCCAATCAAATCTTCCTATCAAATTCTGGGGAGACTGTGTTTTGACTGCCACATACCTCGTCAACAGATTTCCCACAAAAATTCTCAACGGATAAACCCCTTTCTTTCGTCTAACAGGAAAACAACCTTCATATTCCAACTTAAAAGCATTTGGATGCCTGTGTTTCAGAAGTACTTTGAAAGAAAAACGAGACAAATTCACCCCTAGAGCCTCTCCTTGTATTTTCATCGGATATCCATATGGCAAGAAAGCTTACAAGCTTTATGATCTTCAATCTCACAAAGTGATCATTTCACGAGACATTCATTTCCACGAAAATATATTTCCTTTTCAATCCATGACTTATGATTCAACACCTTTGTTTCCTGATCAGAATATCACCGATTTTACTGAAGTTGAACCTTCTCCTTCTCACTCAAATGAAAACCCTTCAACCATAAACCTCAATCCCAACTATTCTCCATCTCAACCTGATATTAGAAGATCTTCACGTTCTCATAATCCTCCTAAACACTTACAAGATTACATTTGCCATGCTAATTCCGCTTGTATGCATACCATGACTACTCTCTCTTCAGTCAAACATGCATGTTTCTCGTCACTTTCCAATCACAGTCAAAAACTCATCACTAATCTTGATCGTTTATCCGAACCCTCCACATATGAAGAAGCTATCAAATCTCCTGAATGGCAGGAAGCCATGAACAAAGAATTCGAAGCTTTGAATGCCAATAACACATGGATCATAACTGATTTACCCAAAGGAAAGAAACCCATTAGCTGCAAATGGGTTTATAAGATTAAATATCGTGAAAATGGTGATATTGAACGTTATAAGGGACGATTAGTTGTCAAAGGTTTCACACAAAAGGCTGGAATTGACTACAATGAGACCTATTCTCCTGTAGTAAAGATGACAACAATACGTGCATTACTTGCTACTGCTATCAAGAACACTTGGAAATTGCACCAGTTGGACGTTAACAATGCTTTTCTACATGGAGATCTCCATGAAGAAATCTACATGAAACCACCACCTGGTCTTACTCTTTCTAATAGCAATCAAGTATGCAAACTTCAAAAATCACTCTATGGCTTGAAACAAGCCTCACGTCAGTGGTATGCCAAACTGTCTTCCGCTTTGAAAAATAAAGGTTATCAACACTCCCGAAATGATTATTCGTTATTCTCGAAGTCCATGGGTAATCAAATAACTCTTGTTGCTGTCTATGTTGACGATCTTGTTATTACTGGAAATAATGAACAAGAAATTGTTCACCTCAAAGAATTTCTCGATCAGACCTTCAAAATAAAAGACTTGGGCCTTCCCAATTTTTTTCTGGGCATGGAAGTTTTATATACTTCCACAGGTCTGATTTTAACACAAAGAAAATTTGCCACTGAACTTTTACATGAGTTTCAATGTAATAGCACAGCTGTGTGTCCTCTTCCTTCCAATTCAAAGCTTAAAGCAAATGAGGGACAATTGTTATCTAATCCGGAAGTATATCGAAGATTAGTTGGTAAACTCAATTTTTTAACCAACACTCGCCCTGATATTGCATTTACTGTCCAACACTTGAGCCAATTCATGTCCGATCCTCGAGTTCCACATTTTGATGCTGCTATTCACACTCTTCGTTATTTGAACAACGATCCAGCTCAAGGATTATTCTTAAACAATAAACAAGATTTCAATTTACAGGCTTTTTGTGATTCAGATTGGGCAGCATGCCCCCAATCAAGGAAGAGTATCAGTGGTTTCTTTGTACTTTTGGGAGGGAGCCCCATTTCCTGGAAATCAAAGAAGCATATCACCGTTTCCTTGTCTTCTGCTGAGGCAGAATATCGAAGTATGCGACGGGTTACTGCAGAGTTAGCATGGTTATCTAGACTGCTTCACGAAATGTCAATTCCTGATGTCAAACCAATTCCAGTTCATTGCGATAGTCAAGCCGCCATTTATATTGCTAAGAATCCAGTTTTCCACGAACGCACAAAGCATGTGGAGATCGACTGCCATTTTGTCCGAGAAAAATTACAAGAGGGGTTAATATCCTTACAATATATTCCCACCAAATCTCAACTAGCTGATTTGTTTACAAAAAATCTCCCTAGTAAAGCTCATTATCATCTGTTACCCAAGTTGGGAGTTTCCCACTCTCCAACTTGAGGGGGGATGTTATTATTTATACTTGCCACGTCATAATAGATGCCACGTTACAGTAGTTAGTTAACTTGTTTGTTAGATTAGTTAGAGTGACAGTTAGTAACTAATTTCTTTGTATATAGATGCTAGTTGTATTGTACAGTTGAATCAATGAAGAAATCTCTTCTTCTCTCAATTTTTCTCTCTCTAAATCTCAATACCAAATCAAATTGCTACCAGCCTACCACATTGAATGAATCATCCCCCACATAACCCATTAATGAGGTAATTGTATTGTCATGATAAAAAAAGGAGAATGAACGCACAATATTTATATCGAGTGATGATACGTGGTTCCCTCTAAAATCAGAATTTAGCAAGGAACCGGCTGATGAAGAAGGTTACGACGAGGATGAAGATGAGGACGGAATCTCAGACACGATGATTTCGGATGATGAGTTGGATGTGGAAGAAGGGGAAATTCTGGAAATTGAAAACGATGATGAGGTGGTCGAAGAAACTGTTTTGATAAATAATAACACCTCCGGCGAACAATCCCTGGTGACGGCACCGGTGCATCTGGATGGCGGGAATCATAATTCGCATGGTGATGGAGAAAGCCAATATGGGGAATCGCAACAGTCTCTTGGGATTAAATCCCCTGGGGAAAATACAATATTAAAATCGCCGATTAAAGGCCATTCGGACCCCACACCGGATAATTTGAATAACGTGAATGTTGGGCCGGGTTTTGGTAAATATTTTGAGCTTCTTAAAGGTTGTTTTGGGCCATTTACTTTTACTGCTGGGGCCGACCACTCAGGTCCTTTTCGAGTCATAATCTTGATTTTAGTGGATCCTATATCAAAAGAAGGAGACTTCGAATGGGGCGTGGGTCATTTAATACCCAAGTCGTTGACTTACCTAATGCGTAAAAGTACCCCTTTCAGCCTCCTCCGGTTGATTTGCATCCTCCGATTGATTTGAACACCTCTCCCACTGCTTCTCACTATGATCCCCCTCAAAACACAACTGATGCCACCCCCTCATCCCTGAAATTGAGAGAACTGCAGAAATCAGTAGGTTGGTCGGTTTTGACATCGCGAAGGATAAGGTCATTCTTAAAGAGATTATGGGTGAAGCTGGAGATCAAATTACCTCTCCATGAATATTATGTCTCTTAGTATTCGAGGTATAGGCGAGTCTCAAAAGAAAGAGTGGGTAACTAGATTGCACAAAAGCCCCAAGTTTTTTCTAATTGGTCTACAGGAATCTCACCTCGAGGGCTCGATTGATGAGGATTTAATCAGACAATGTTGGGGCGATAGGAATGTTGGTTTTGACTACGTGGAGGCGGATGGAAGATCGGGGGGTATAATAACTATGTGGGATACTTCCCTTTCTGATTCTTTAAAATCCCGATCCTTCCTGGTTTCATTTGGATTCTGTCGAAATATGGGGGGAAACATTGGAATAATTAATGTTTATGGGCCACAGTCCTTGTCTGATAAAAGAAAGCTATGGGAGGATCTACACTCGATTTTGAAATCTAGAGATGTGATTTGGATTATATTGGGAGACTTTAATGTGGTTAGGAGGCCGGAGGAGAGAACTAATTTGTCTTTTTGCTCTTCGAGTGCATTACACTTCAACCGATTCATCTCATCTGCGGGTCTCACTGACCTGAAAACGGGTGGATTCCGTTTCACATACTTTCAAAAAGCCGGAGCAAAGCTAAGCAAACTCGACCGTTTTCTTGTCTCCCCTGATTTCGTAAGTCTCTTCCCTAATGCGACTTGTAGGGTACCAAGTAGAGAACTGTCGGATCACAACCCCATCCTCTTATCTCCTGTCTCCCTTGATTTTGGGCCTTTACCGTTCAATTTTTTTAATTCTTGGTTGGAAAATGATGAACTGTCTTTTGTTGTATCGAATACATGCTCAGAATTTGTTGGTTTCAGTCCCCCTGATGCTAGATTGGCAAATAAACTAAAGGCAATTAAAAATAATATTAAATCTTGGAGAGCAGTGAAATATAATCGTGAAAATGAGGAGTTAAAAAGTCTTAAAGACAGGAGATCTGAAATTGATCGGAAGTTAGACTATAATCTGGCCACTAAAGATGATATTGATAATAGTGCGGAGATCTTGGTGAGAATAGCTGAAATTGAAAGGAAAGTCGCTCTTGATTTGAGGCAAAAAGCCCGTATAAAATGGCTCGTAGACGGTGATGAAAACACTAAATTCTTCCACGGTTTCGTTGCGCACAAAACTAGGAAGAATCATATGCACGGTTTAACTATTAATGGATCTTGGGTCAATGATCCGAGTATTTTAAAGGGTGAGATAGCAAAGTTTTTTGAGGAGAAATTCAAAGAGAAATGGGGTTATAGACCAAAGTTAGCGAGTAACTTGTTAAAAAAACTATCGAATTCTAGTAGGGAGTTTTTGGAGGAGGGGTTTTCTATGGAGGAGGAAAAAGCAGCGGTGTGGGCTTGTGGCAGTGACAAGGCACCGGGTCCTGATGGTTTTTCTTTCAAGTTCCTCAAAAAATTCTGGAACTTACTCAAATACGACATCTTTGGATGTATTTGTCATTTTGGGAGATTTGGTAAGATATCCAGGGGCTATAATTCGTCTTTTATTACTCTCGCTGCAAAAATCAAGGACCCACTTGTTCTTAGTGATTATAGACCGATCAGTCTCATTGGTTCCCTCTACAAGATCATTGCAAAAATCCTTGCATGCCGCCTAAAACGCGTGGTAGGTGAATGTATTGGGGAAGTGCAGTCCGCATTTATAGAAGGGAGAAACATTCTTGAGGGACCATTAATTATCGATGAAGTTTGCTCGTGGGGGAAAGCGAAAAAGAAAAAGATCCTTTTGTTCAAAGCCGACTTCAACAAAGCGTTTGATTCGGTGAATTGGTATTTTCTAGATTCGATGATGGAGGCTATGAATTTCGGTACAAAATGGAGAGTTTGGATTAAAGGATGCTTGGAATCTGCTCGAGCTTCGGTTCTGGTAAATGGTAGCCCCTCGATTGAATCCCCGCTGCAAAAGGGGGTTAGACAGGGGGACCCCCTTTCCTCTTTCCTCTTCATTATTGTGATGGAAGGTTTGAACGTGGCTATGAAGGAGGCGGTTGTGAAAGGTGTTTTTCACGGTATCTCCATTCCTAATTCCGACTCACAATTATCTCACTTGTTCTATGCTGACGATGCTCTTTTTATTGGTGAGTGGAATAAAAGTAATATAAAAAATTTGGCTAGAATCCTTAGTTGTTTTTATGTCTCGTCGGGTCTCCAAGTAAATTTTAATAAATCTAAGGTATTCGGTATTGGGGTGGATCCTTGTATTGTTGAAAGTTGGGCCTCTCCGCTCGGTTGTGAGCCATCTTCTCTTCCGTTCTATTATCTTGGGGTGCCGGTTGGTGCAAATACGAATATTAAGAGGAATTGGCAACACATCATAGAAAAGCTCAACAAGAAATTGTCTAATTGGAAAGCTAAATCTCTCAGTTTCGGTGGGCGCATTACTTTGGCAAAATCGGTGTTAGGGAGTCTTCCAAATTATTATCTTTCCTTGTTTTCTGCACCGGATGGGGTTATCAATACAATGGAAAAGATTAGGCGAAACTTTATTTGGGGGGGGGTAGTAGCTCGACAAAAAAGATTAGATGGGTTGCTTGGGAGAAGATTCTTGCTCCAAGAAGTGTTGGTGGCTTGGGTTTGGGTTCTATTAGGGCCCTTAACTTGTCACTACTATCAAAATGGCTTTGGAAACTATTTCATGAGCAGGAGGCGTTGTGGGCAATCGTGATTCGTGGGTTCCATAATATTTCTCACAATTGTATGAGTCTTCGGGTTAATGTAGGAAGAAGTGGTGTTTGGAAAAATATTGTCAAGACCAGGAGAACACTTGAAAAAATTCATATTGCTGCAGACGATATTATAAGAAGTAATGAAGCTGGAGACAACTGGATCTCAGACTTCTCCGTGGATGGAAAATTCTGTGTGGCGAGACTTAGAATTCGGATTGATCGTTCCCCCCATTTCATTTGTGATGGTTATTTCCCATGTTTAAGGTGCCATTGAAAGTGTCGTGTTTTGTTTGGAGGGCTAGAATCGCTCGGATTTCATCTGCTCATGCGTTGGATTCCAGGGGAGTCAATGTGGAGACAAAGTTCTGTGGATCTTGCATCGGAGCTGTAGAGTCGGCAGATCACCTGCTGGTGTCTTGCCCCTTAGCGAATTGAATATGGTCAAAAGTTCTTAACTGGTGCAGTCTAAATAATCATGCCTCGACCCTGTTAACAGTTAAAGAGTGCATTGACATGGCGGTGTTAACTAGGCGAGAATCTAAAAGGAAAAGGAAGACTCTTATAGCAATCGTATTTGGAGCTTTATGGTGCATTTGGCGGTCAAGGAACGATAGACTATTCAACAACATCCCTATGGAACCGGCGAAGCTTTTTGGTATTATTCAATCAACGGTATTTGGGTGGTTGAAGCATAGATTCGGAAAAGGAAACTTTGTTTGGTGTAATTGGGTTAATTCCCCCTTTCTTTGTGTGTAACTGTTTTTGCTATTTTCTTTTTGTATTTTTGATCGGCCCTTACTAGCTAGCTCCTTGCTGGTCTTGTGGGTCTTTTATTTATAATATTTATTCGCCGGTTCCAAAAAAAAAAATATCGAGTGAAATTAATAAATTCATAAAAAAGTCATAATCGGCGGTATTTAAGTTCTTTTAAGTTATCTGTTGTAAATGAATAAAATTTTGACTTAATATTTGTTTGATGAAAGCGATAGCTTTATTTTTAAATTGTTCTATTCCTTGTTCACGTCAAAATAAACTTAAAAAAAAAAATAATAATAAATACTAGAAATGTAAGATCAAGAGTAGCCGTGACCCCTTATTCCAAGAGATTGGAATGCCACGTAGGCTCTACCTCACCTTCCCCTCACCCCTTCAAATCTAGGAAATGATATCATCTCACTAACCACTCACTTTCTTTTAATTAAATAAATAATATAACTAAATTAAACTAAATAACAAATTATATCAAATTAAATTAAAAAAATTAATTAACAAAAGAAAAACATTTCATTAAAATTAATATATTTAATTTTTTACCATTTTTGTAAATTTAAAACAAATACACGGACCAGAATTGCAATTTTCTTAATCTATAACCTTTCTTTCCTTTTTTCTTTTTTCTTCTTCTTCGTTCGTCCGTCGTTCCATTCACTGCATATGAAAAATAGAGGAGAGAAAGGAAGATATAGAGAGAGAAAGAAGAGAGAAGCTTCACCGTGCGACGTTCCATCCCCGGGCGAGAAGCTTCACCGCACGTAACACCCCAAGTGGGGCGGTGTTACCGTGCGGGGTTGGGCTCCAGTGTGGACACCGTCCTCCCTCCCCGCTTCCGCTCCAATTGGTCTAAGTAAGATGTATGAATATTTACATATAATTTGAATGGGCCCAACAACGTTTATACACCATTAAGACTAAACGGTACGAAGTAGAAAATTCCCATCGCATCTAGGCGGCAAGCCGATGCTGTCGGGATCACCGTCCCGTGACACCGGCATCAGCATCTAAAAATTCTACAAAGGCAAGATCAATGTCGATGACTCTCTTCTCTCTCTTATTTTAGTCTCTATATCCCTCTCTTCCTTTAATATAATATTAAATTTAAAAATAACAAAAATGGTGGTGGTATCCACCCTCATTGTAAACATCAAAATGTATTTTCGTAGGTATCATATGTGGCATCTACGTGGCAACTGATGCCGATGACTTCGCCGGCATCCATACCGCTTAGCCTAATCAATAACTAAACACGAAAAATCATATTAAATAGAACATATAATAAAATATACATGATATATATTGATGTATTCTTATTATTTTTTTAAAACGGTAAATCTATCATACTTCTATTCCTTAAATACATCTGGATCCATCTATTTCTCTTGTGAGACTTGAACATTCAACTTAAAAGAAGGAGTGTGACGCCTTTACCAATTGACCAAGAGGTCATTGGCCTATATATTCTTATTAAGCACAAGAAGTCAACAACTTCAATATTTTCTTATAGCATTTAGAGTAAATTTCAAATTTGGTCATGTGGTTGACATGAAATTACACAGACAATCATCCTTTTGAAATCCCACATTTATGGTCTCTGTAGTGGCAAAAAAATAACAGATTTGGTCCCTATGGTGCCATTATCCACATGAAAAGACCAAACTGTCCTTTTCAATTTCTTTTTCATTTTTTATTTATTAACATTTAAAAAAAAAAAAAAAGAAAAGAACCCCACCCCATCCCCATTCTGGTTTCTTTCTCTCTCAACGGACTTTCGAGTCGCTGTTTTTCTGGCAGTCGTTTTTCAGCCAGGAAACTCTAGTTTAAACTCAGATCGAGATCCTGTAACTGCGTCATGGTTGATTGCGGCTCACAGCCTCACCGCCGTGTCTCTACCTTCGATCGTGGATCCTGAAGCTTAAACATTATTAGTGCACGTTATGTTTGTTTCTGATGAATCACTAAGTTCCAGCATCGCTGGGTGTCCGTTCAGAAGCTCCGGGATCGGCCGTGAAGCTCCAGGATCGGCCGTAATGTACCGCCTCGGAGGATTGTCTTAACTGACACCTGACAAACGTGCCAGTTTCCGGTCCATAGAAGTCTGACGGCACCATTCACTGGATTTACAGTCCCGCCAGCAGCTTTAAATAGCAGCGATTGAAAAAGAGCTGTAAACACAAAAACACCGCCGCGTTCTCGTCAGTTCTTTTTTGCTTCAATATCCTTCTTTGGCAGATGAAAACAGAGACTACAATTACAAACCCGGGGGTAAAGGGGTTTGGGATAATTTTTTTAATTCATTAAATTATAATAAATTAAAAAAAATAAGAAAAAAGAAATTGAAAATGACAGATTGGTCTTTTCATGTGGACAAGGGCACCACCGGGACCAAATTTGTTATTTTTTGCTACCACAAGGACCATAAATGTAGAATTTCATAAAAATGACTATCAGTGTAATTTCATATCAATCTGATGGACCAAAATTGTAATTTACTCTAGCATTTATGTGACGGTTACCCTCAACAAAATATTGGTCTTAGACTCGTTCAATCATTATTATTACTCTATTAATTAATTTCCGTAATTTCCGTCATATGGTGTACGTTTTTTTCCCAGCGTTTGTGACATGCGCATTTTTATTTCTATGTGACACGCGGATCTGCTCCGGGTCGGATCTTCCCATTCTTATCGACTCCTCGATTTTGCGTCTTCTACGTGGCGAAACCATCGACCACGTCTTTGTGCCTTGAGATCCGCTACCACCGTTTGCTCCTCGGCTCCACCGTCTCCTCCCTTCGTATCCTCTTCTTCCCCTTCCGTGATTCTACTGTTCGGCTTCCTTCCATCATTGGGTCGATCCCTGATATTTGTTGGAATCGGGCCGCCACGATCTAGGGTTTTTGGTGAAAGAGTCGATCGATCGATTGTACCTCAACATTCTTTTCATTTGTAGCAGATATTTGGGTTTGAGCTAATGGAAAGCCCTAAATTCGATTGGAAGGTGATATGGCTTCAACAATCTCCATCTTTCTGTCTCCATTTGATTGAAAGGGACTCGAACACGATTTTTGTTTTTATTTATTTTGTTGAAAGCGTTAATGGGTTTTAATTGTGTTCTAGAGTTTATGATGAACTTGGGGTTTTTTTTGTGTTCAGAAATTGAGGATGCTGGTCCATTGCTAAAATGTAAGATCTCTCTTCTCAATTACCCGTGTTTTTAAAGCAGTAATTTGATTTCTCTACCCGCTTTTCTGCTTTGTTTGGTGTAAGATTTGAATCGTTTGAGTTTTTGATTGACTTCAATAGTTCAGTTTATTTGATACCCATCTGCTAAAATATGGTTTTGATGTTTTCATTTATGCATGTACGTTTATCTATGCGAACTTGTAATTATATCTGAATACAGAATATGGACTTCGTATTTCAATCACTGTTGTTCACATTTTGACTTTACTTGTCCAACTAAATATTTACCAATTGCAATGTAAATATGTTTCTATTGGAATTTTAAGACCATGAGTTTTCAGATTATATTACTTGTCATCAGTTTGACTTAATTCACCAAAAAAAAACATCTGAAAGGTTTTAAACGCATGTCAATTTTGATGTTAAATAGGTACCTATTTGACCTCAAAAGTCAAAATCTAATACTTTTTTGATGTAAAGATGGGCGATTTTGTTTCATGAAATAGATGCTTTATTCTGTATGATATGCTCTATTATTGTTTATCAGTCCTCTTTTATTTTCTTACACTCATTGATCCCGTAATAATGGAAGGCAAATGAGATGTTATAAATTGCATAATTTACCTTAATCATGATGTTAATCACAAGTTTTAATTAAATAAGTCATTTTGATAACTTACTGGTAGAAATTTATACGATTGTCTAATTAATTTTCAGAATGGCTACAACATTGGAATGAATCACCAGAAGATTTTTTGCAGTTGTTAAAGGAATGGGAGAAGTTTTGCCAGTCATAATCTTTAGTTGGAGGCGGTGATTCACAACAGAAAGAAGAACATGCAACTATTGAAGAAGAAGATGAAGAAGAAGATGATAATGTAGATAATGTGGAAATATTTCAACTTGAGCAAATTTTTTCTATTTCTTATGGTGATCCTAAGGAAATAAAGAAGTCTGGACTGTATCTTAAGATATCTTAACCATTCTCTGTTTTAGACAGAAGCATGTAAGGGTATTTTGGTCATTTCACTCCTTATGTAACATTCTTTGTTTTCACTAGATTCGGTGGAAGGGTTATGGGCCTGAGGAAGACACCTGGGAGCCTATTGAGGCCTTAAGGTATGTAAATAAAAAAGTTTAATTTATTTCTTCAATTTGTGTTGATATACAATGATTTTAACTTACTCTTGATTTATTTGTATCAGTGACTGTAATGACAAAATAAAGGAGTTTGTTGTCAATGGTTTCATATCAAAGCTTTTGCCTTTGCCTGTAAGTTCACCAATAGTTGCTTCCCAAACAAGTCAGCAAAAGTACATTTCTATTTATTGCATTTAACCATATTATATATATATATATATATATATATATATATATATATATATATATATATATATATATATATATATATATATATATATATATATATATATATATATATATATATATATATATATATATATATATATATATATATATATATATATATATATATATATATATATATATATATATACGTTTTGTTGAGTGTGAATAAAAAAACATATTTATACGCATACAAAGAAATGAAAGTAGGACTAAACATCCAGGAATCTTCAATCTTGTATAGTGGATCGCTACTCATTAGATGTCTTTGTTGTTGATTTTTGGCCATATGAGGTATTTACTTCTACTTTTTCCAATTTTGTTTATATTTTTATGAAAATGACCGTGGACCTAGGGAAATATACGGAAAAAATAAATTGACGGTAAATTTGTAAAAAGTTAGGACTTAATGGGAAATCTGTTTTCCATAACTTTCTCTAATAACTCATTCTTTCTATATTAAGTCAAAAGAAGCACTGCTTAACTGTTTATTTATTAAAATATCATGTTGTCTAATAATTTTACAAAATACGAAAACAAGTCAATATTTGACTGTTCTTTTTATGGAAATTTGTTGTACAAATTTTCAGGAAACCGAGCAACTCCGAACTGCATTAGGGAAAGAACTTTTTAAACTTGAGGTATGAACAAAGACTGTTTTTTTTTCTGGATAGAATAAGAGTAAATGACCATTTTCCCCTTTTGTATAGAAGTAACGCTGAATGAAAACCGACTCTTTATTTGAAAACTGTTATAAATTGTGTTAAGTCAGCAACACTTCTAATGGGCATACACATGGTGCCCCTGAAGATGAAATCCGTCATGCGGGTGAACTGGGAAACATAATTGCCAATGCCGATGGTATTCAACTACAATTTTTTTTCTTTTAATTATTTGGTTGTTATTAATGATTTTTTTTATGTAATGTAGGTGTGCCTGAGGCTACAATTCTTGATAATTAGGTTAGAGTTTTTATATTTTTTTTATTTAATTTGTTGATTTTTTTGTTAACATTTTCTTTGTGTTCTCTTTCAGATACCATTGACCGGCCCTAATGCTGTAGCTGGCAGAACATTTGTGGTTCATCAGCTTACAGATGGCCTTGGAAAGGGTAAAGTTTATCTTTTTGCAGATGACCTCCTCATCGCTTTAGCAGCTGTATGCTTCTTTCCTAATCATTTGAGCTGGCGCCATGACATTTGAGGTATGGATGCTTGGATCTGTCCCGGTAACTTCCATAAATGGCAATGTACTTTAATTTTTTTTAGCATCCTACTTTTGTTTCTTTCTGTTACAGCATTGCACTTTCATGTTTATTTTTGTGTTTTGAAAAGTGTATATATTTTTAAAAATTAACCCAATTATGACATTGCTATTCTTCGGCAGAGTACGCAGCTTTTTCTTATATTTATCCGGACCCGTGCTCTAGCAATCCGGAACCCGTGCGGAGCACGGGGTCCCACTAGTTATTATTATTTTGTGTGCTAGGTCTTATCTCGACTCCACATGGATATATAATTATTTTTAATTTTTTTAAAATTGAATAAAAAAAAAAACATAAATCAACCTTAAGATCAGCCAAGCCTCTTCTTATTCACGTCCCCTCCTCCTCTTTTTCTCCATGGCCCTGCCTCTCCCTCTGTCGCACCGTCTCTTACTCTTGATCTCTATGTTTCTTTTCTTCCGGTTCCAGTGATGTTTCTTTTGGTTTGATTTATTGCAGTTAATGATAATTTCTTTCGGGTTATTTATAAGACCGGTGGAGGTTGAAAGGTAGCATGCAAGAGAACGTTTTCTAATTTCTACAATAATGGATAGACTTTGATGGTGGTGAGATAGTGAAATGTGGACGGTGGTGTGATTTCAATATATTTTTCATTTCAGTTATTAAAAATCAATATATAATAATAGTAATTTGAAGTCTTTAAAGTCTTTTATCTTGATTAGAAAATTCACGTAGAGGTCATGTTACTATCATGTAAGCATGTTTGTCCGGCCAAAATAACACGTGTCTTGTCACGTAAACATGTTAACCAAATAACTCTTTTGCATCTTAGGTTGGTGGAAGTATCCATCACATTGCACAAATGTGATGGGTGCCACATCAGCGCCACATCAGATTTTACCTCTATCACATTCCATCACACTCCATCACAACACACACTTTATACCCATCACACCACATCATCTTTTCCAAATAAAAATAATTTTATAAAAATAAAAAATCTTAGCTTCTAATTGGTTGAGTGAGAATTAAAAAAAAAAAAAAAAAAAAAAGGGAAAAAACACTATTGGGTGTGATACAGCGTGTTCCCCATCACCTTCTATCACGACCACGCCCATCACGGAGCACCCGGGGCGGTGTGCACGCCATGATGGGTTGCCAATGTGGCCATCACGGATGTCTCGTGATGAGTACTCCGAAAAGCCTAAATGATATTATAAAATTATTGATAGTTTATGAAACAAAAAAAAAAAAACTTCAATGTTCATGGAGAGAACCACGTTAACCCTTTCTTATATCTAACCAAATACACCCCTTTAATTTCTTTTAGCCGAATCATACTTCGACACTTGGAAGAAGAAAAAAAAAAAAAACATCATGTGTTAAAATGTTTACATATTAGAATAATTAAATACTTATTTCCACAGGGAATTTATGTATGCAATCTGCCCATGGGTTACAATCCGACGGCTTCACGGTTCTAACAGCTTCCCAAACGGCGCTGTTACACTTGAAGCCGCTTCCGAAGGCTATTTGCCAAACTCGGTTTCCTTTCCTCATACGCCCTTTTGCCTCCGTGTAAGCCAGCTCATACCAGATAGAGCTTGATGACGTGTTCCCAAACCTGTATAACGTCATCCTCGACGGTTCCACGTGTTCCTCGGACAACTGCAAGTTCTTCTCCAGCTCATCGATGACCGCCCTCCCGCCGGCATGAATACAGAAATGATCAAACGCAAGCTTGAAGTCCGGTATGTAAGGTTTTATTTTGGAGTCCGTTAGTTTTCTTGCGATTAGACTGGCGAAGAACAAAAGCTGTTCGCTGATCGGAAGCACAAGTGGGCCTAAAGTGGTGATGTTTGCTTTTAATGCACCTCCGGCGATCGCCATCAAGTCTTTGGATAGTGAGACTCCGATTTTTCCGGCGTTGTCTTCTTCTTGGTAGACACAGTTGAATGCGGTGTCGTCTGATCCACGGTGGGTTCGTATGACGTGAAGTAGTTTGTATTTTGCCCGGCATCTGTCGGTGGACTTGTTTGATAACAGCACGGCGGCGCAACCGACTCTGAATAAGCAGTTTGGGATGAGCATTGATTTTTTGTTACCGAAGTACCAGTTTTGAGTTATGTTTTCCATGCTGACGACAACTGCGTAAGTGTTACGGTGTATCTGTAGCATGTCTTTCGCCAAATCAACAGCGATCACGCCAGCGCTGCAACCCATACCACCGAGATTAAAGGTTTTAATGTTTCCCCGCAGTTTATATTTGTTGACTATCATGGAAGATAGCGATGGAGTAGGATTAAAAAGACTACAATTGACAACCAAGATTCCAATATCTTTTGGATTAACGTTGGTGGATTTGAACATATTTTCAAGGGCTCCAAACATAACATCTTCTGCTTCTTCTCTAGCGGCGGCCATAGACGGTGTTGGCGGGACGCTGTGCACCGCCGGTGGGAGATAAGTCTGTTGGGTAATTTTGGATAGATTAAAATCAGAGTAATAAGTATTTTATTTGTTTGAATTAATGTTTTATTAGGTAGAATTGAATTGGTATTCCTTTGACCGGTTATTAGGGAGGACCAATTAGGTAGTACTTTGTGGCTATTTTTAGGGTGCACGTGGGTTTGTATGACTATAAGAAAGCTGGTACATGCTTGCTTTTCAGTAGGGTTTTTTTAATAAGAAAAATGCATTTCTCTTCCTGTAACTTCAGTACATCTCTTCCATTTCAGAAAGTTCTTTTCATTTTGCAAGTTTAGTATTTACGTGGGCTGTGAGTGTGAAGTTTAAAGCTCTATATCGAACATTTGGTATCAGAGCGCACAAGATTAATATCTGGTTTAGCAGGAGAAAGAAAGGCAGCAAGAAGAAAGGTAGAAAGGTTGATCATGTTTTAGTGGTCAAGAGAAAGAACAGCAAGATTGTGTTGCATGTTAGCAGGCAAGCAATAAATCGCAGGTAGCAAGAAAGAAAGTAGCAAGAGGCAAGAAGAACAGAAGCAAGAACGAAGAAAGCAAGTAGCAAGAGGCAAGAAGAACAGAAGCAAGAACGAGTTCAAGACCCGATTATTTTTGGAACTCGAAATTTTAGCAAGAAAATGGCAGATGGTGCAGGTGCAGCGATGGTTCGTGAGCAAGGTAACATCACACTCCATTGTCCTAAACTGACCGAAACCAATTATACTTCATGGTCAATTTTGGTTGAGACTGTGTTGAGAGCGCATGGCCTTTGGAAGACGATAACCGGAGAAGATGAGGACGAGAAAAGGAACTATACTACAAAAGCCATAATTTATCCCACCCTCCCGGAAGATGTTCTTTTGCAAGTTGCTAAATACAAGGATGCACAAGATGTTTGGGAATCCATTCGGATTCGGTACTTAGGTACCGAACGGGTGCAAAAAGCAAGGTTGCAAACATTAAGGGGTGAGTTGGAGAGGCTAAAGATGAAGGATGAAGAGACAATTAATGATTTTTCGGGGAAGATAAGTAGTATAGTTGAAAGGTTTAAGAGTCTTGGTTCATGCCTTGAAGAAGAAGTGATTGTTAGAAAGTTCCTTAATTCCGTTCCAAAGAAATATTTGCCAATTGTAGCCTCCATTGAACAATATTCAGATCTTGAAAGTATGCCATTGGAAGAAGCGGTAGGAAGGTTAAAAGCCTATGAAGATAGGCTCAAAAGTCATGACGAAAAGGATGAAGAACAAGGACAACTTTTGTTGACAAATAGTGAGCATGATGATAGGCAATATGGACGAGGAAGAGGTCGGGGAAGAGGATCCGGTAAAGGTGAAAGAGGTCGTGGAAGAGGCTCGGGTCGAGGTGATAAAAGCGGGTTTAGATGCTATGAGTGTGGAACGTTTGGACACTTTGCAAATGAGTGTACAAAATGGAAGGACAACGAGAACGAAGCCAATTTGATACAAGATGAAGAACCGGCTTTGTTGTGATGAAGAAACGGGTCAACATCTTCAAAATTACGGGGGTGAATGTTGGGTAATTTTGGATAGATTAAAATCAGAGTAATAAGTATTTTATTTGTTTGAATTAATGTTTTATTAGGTAGAATTGAATTGGTATTCCTTTGACCGGTTATTAGGGAGGACCAATTAGGTAGTACTTTGTGGCTATTTTTAGGGTGCACGTGGGTTTGTATGACTATAAGAAAGCTGGTACATGCTTGCTTTTCAGTAGGGTTTTTTTAATAAGAAAAATGCATTTCTCTTCCTGTAACTTCAGTACATCTCTTCCATTTCAGAAAGTTCTTTTCATTTTGCAAGTTTAGTATTTACGTGGGCTGTGAGTGTGAAGTTTAAAGCTCTATATCGAACAAAGTCTCCTCTCCAAGACCGGACCGTTCAAGTATCTTCCTTTGGAACTCCAGCGCCGACTCATTGAAACCACCCTGTAATTTCGATTTTTCCATGAACACGTGAAATTTGACTTTCAGGTTGTCCGGCGGGCGGTAGCAGGAGTAATCAACAAGGTAAACGGGTCTGGGTCGGCTCATAAGGTAGGCAGTGGTTCCAAGCACGACAACGCCGGACAACGCCATGACGGTGATGAAGTTGTACCGGAGGTGAAGATATATTTTCCCGATATCGTCAAGGTTTAACTGGTAAGTATAGACAGCGGTGACGGCGATGAGAGGGACGAGACAGAGAGTAAAAAGGTGGGCCATGAGGTAATGGTAGCCTAACTTAACGTGTTTCGGTTTAATACTAGCGAGGAAATTAGGAAGATGGCGTGTTCCTTGTTGAATCTCGATGGTGGCGCTGAATTGGTGGTGGGAAGTGGTGGCCATTGGTGGTTGAAAGAACTGATTTTGTGGAGGGTGCGTGAAGACGGGAAATGCTATTATATAGAGGAGGGTGGTAGATACTAGAATGGGGGTAGGATAGAAAAACAACATGGAGAAATAAAGTTCCATACAACCATCAACTGCCAAGGTCCACGTGTCGCAAGTTAACGGTTTCAACAGTAATTGGTTATATTATTTTAGTTATTACGTACACCGATGCAGAAAATAGTGGCCATAAACTCTTTAGTTTATTCAATTACCTAGCTAAGACTTTTATACAGACTATCTGTGCCATAGACTCGTAGGGGTATTCAAGTTGTTGAGCACAGCTGTTCCTTTTGTGAAGTTGGAGATGAAGAGATAAACCATGTGTTTGTTCATTGTGATTTCGCGAGGAGGATTTGGGAAAAAATTGGTATTCGGTGCGGGCTTAATCTGGTGGATAATTTAAATCTTAATGACCACATAAAGAATATACTCTTACAAGCCAATTCGTCTAAAAGGAAATCACTATTCTCGGCTTTAATTCATGCCACTTGTTGGGTTATTTGGAAGGCTAGAAACGAAGCAAATTTCAGGAAGAAAAAGCAAAACTCAATGGTTATTGTAGACTTGATTCAGTCGATGGTTTTCAATTGGATAAAATTTAGAGGAAAAGTCCATGCTTTAGAATGGTTCTCTTGGTGTTCTTGAAGGGTTTTCTATGCAGTCAATGAACAAATAATTCTTATGGTTCACATGCAACCCTAGAAAGATTTATATTTTCTTCTATGAAGATAATAAACTAAAATCTAAGGCCAACAATTATTTCTAAAGATCAAATAAAAAATAACCAACATTTTGATCTTGTTCTTGAAGCTAGCAGCAAAGAGATCCTGCCTCAAATGAAGTCACACCCAAGCAATGGAGAAGACAGTCCAGCAGAGTAATCTTGGTTCAAAAGTGGCGCAGAAAAAGGGGAGCCAGGAGGTTCCTTTTATAGCCTCCAAGGGTTACAGCTGAAACCCTAGAGGAGCCTCCTTAATGGGCAAGCATGTTGACCATTTGGACCAAGGCTTCTAAACCCTAATTAGGGGTTTCGCCAACTATGAAGTTTCCTCCATATTGGCGCCAACTTTGGCCCCTGGCTACTGGCTTGCCAGTCATTCAACTATTGAATAAATACAAACCAGTCCCTGCACTTTTAATTAATTAATTTAATCACTAAATTAAATCCAATTAATTCTAGATTAAATCTCAATTAATTATTATAGTTTCTAATTAATATATTAACACTTAAATATATTAATAAACCATTTAATTAATTCTATTGATTTATTACACAATTAATAAATCAACCTTTTACTCTACTGAACTCTATCCTAACCTCCAGCTATGAGGGCAACCCAAATGGACTTTGCTTCAATTAACAAGATAAATATAAATATAAAGTCATGGCTTAGACATCTAATCCAACAGTCTCCCACTTGGATAAGTCTATGACTTTAATTTATCTTCTGATTAATAAACAACCTGCAGCTTCCAAGAAACTGCTGCCGAACTCTGATCCAGTCAGTTCTGTCCATAGATAAGTGATCATATGATCCTTCGTCCAACAATATATTTTCAGACACGAGACATGGATTGAGATCAATCTCTGTCCGATACTCTGTTTCCCGATTTCCGATTCTGCTTATGACTTTCGGACTTCTAATTGAACACATCAACTTAGTCCAGGCTGGCCAGCACTTTAGTCAACTTCAAAATCATCGAGCGGCCTACAGATATCTGTTTCCCACCAGGGTCATGAAACGAATAAGCTTTGACTCATATGCTTGTGTCTTTTACTTATCAAATCGTATACAACAATGCGTTTTATAACATCGAGTTACCGACGCGTTTACGCACTATCAATGCACAACCGACTTGCAAATGTCAACTCATATGTCTCCGCTTTAAGATCATACGATATTATCGTCTCAACATTGCTCGTGATGTAATCCATGAAGCAATCTATTGAGCGCGTGTTTATCCAATACTCAAATCTCTATTTCTAAGTACTCATGAACGTTGTAGCAGTCTTACTACAATGTCTAACTCTTTAGACAATCTACAAACCAATTCACGACAGTCTTCGTACATACTTACTCCCGAAAAGTATGAGCGACTGTGGACTTTTGAATAATCAAATTATTCGGGAAGTGAAACATGCAAAGACGAAACTTAAAATCTGACTGGTAGCTACTCTTGCTAATTACCAAGTCTCCACGAGGTAATCACCAAGTCGGATTTTACATAAAACTATTATCGGTTTCTAGATTCCTTTTAAACTATTTAATTCGTGTTATGTATCTATGTCTACTTGACCTTTCACTCTTTCTATGTATTCAAATGTAACACATTTATACACTTTATCCGATCGGATATCCTTCCGATGATATTTCAATTTTGGTCATACCGTCATTCTCACTAATAACTCTATTCTATGTACTGTGACTTTCCATGGTTCTCGGGATCTTTAGTCCACATGACTGCACCCTAAGACTATTTTGAGGTGTTACGATGTGCCGGTGAGCCACACGCATTCCATTGGAATGCCAACGAAATTCTTTAACCATTAAGTCCTTATTTTAAAAACTCTTTTCAAATTGTTATCAACATTCACCCCTAATCATTTTCCAATGATTTCTCATGTAGGTACAAAATCCATTAAGAATTCCCAGCCAGGTCATGTCCTGAATCTAACTCACTATGCTCTAAGCATTAGGTCATCAAGACATGTTCATGACACTTCTGATCGATCAAAGAAGCTTGTTGGATACGATCTAGTCCTATTCCAAACCCTTTTGGAATCTTAAGATTACTTATAATCCTTGTGTCATGACTTTTAATAACTATATCCTTTTGGAGACTTTTTCTCATGCATATTGAATCTTATCAAGATCATGCTTACTATGGCCAGTTCTATACTGATGACAACATCTATCAGATATATGTCAATGGATTATGTGAGTACGTTGCACCTTTCATACCTCTCATGGCAAATCATCACACTTTGCAATGACAGGAAACTCCTTTCCTAAGCTATGTATCTTGAGTCTCATCAAGATCATCTTGGCAGAGTTTTGATCTATCTCATAGACGTTTGTAACCACCTGAGCATGCCGTATCTCTATTAAGTCTTTCATAGCGATCCGTCTCTTAACACCAAGTCATTACACTTTATAATGAAAAGAGACGTTTCCTAGAAACAATATGTAACTCCCATACGGAGATAGTAGATAACAGCAACACTCCCACAGGCTTTGACACGGTTATGGACTATTCACAAAATCCAGAGCTTATGGCACATTTTGAGAATCCAAACCTTTCTGACATCTTAATGGGTATCCTTCAGCCTTTTCTCAAAATCCAATCCTTTGGCATATTTTGAGAATCTGAATATCCTTTCTTGCGAGATGCCCATGGGGTAATCACGGGCCTAGGTACCTTTATATTGGCATACTCTTTGTGAGTCCCTATTAGTATGCCGGTGATCCACACGCGCTCCACTAACGAGTTACAATGTGCCATGCAGTATCCTTTCGGATTTCATCTTCTATTGAGAGTGCTTCTCCCGGAATCAATTACTTGACTCTGGGTATCGTCTCACTCAACCAGATGTTCTGAAGGTACGTTTCTGTCCATGCTGCTCCTTTTTGATGATTCAATTACTCCCACTAGTTTTTTAGACCAGGTGTAAAATCAATCAAAATGCAACATAGACTGTATCTCATCCTAAGGTTCTCTTAATTGGCAGCAACCAGGCTCACCAATGCTTTCAAGTAGTCGGATTGTAAATCCGTAGCAACTATAGTGTTTTACCACTATTCGGTATGTCACCCCGACCATAACTACTTATGACGATGATCAATACTACTGGTCAATAGAAGATTATGTCAGTATTAAAATAGAAATCTGATTTCTGCTCTAAGCCTAGTGATGACTAAAGGTTCTTTCATTTGGCTAATCCTGAACTCATTCAGGACTGTCCCAACTCCCACTGTTTCCTTAGAACATGAGTTCTTTCTAAAAGAGCTCTTACTCTTCCAGGTACAGCGGGATAGCCAGTGAAACGACATTTCTGATTAGGTTCGGGCTGGTCATGAGGTTCGGACGAACACTATAAGACCCTGGACCTTTAATGTACAAGTGGGACAATCCCAGCTTTACATTTCAGACAGTGTCTGCAAAACCTACTTAGTCGAAGGATGTGGTTGGAATATGGTCTGACTGGTTTAGTATTCAATGTATCAGAAACTAATTGGCAATGTATCTCATACATTGAGGATCGAACTGTTTCGACCAACGCTCCATCATCTTCCCTAAGACACATTATAACTATTAATGTTCTTGGAAGGGAATAAACTGTGAAACATTTTCTCACTTTATGTTGTCACTCAGGTTCTGCGGGTCTTGTACTTCCTTTGAAGTCCTTGAACTGTTCAAGGATTCAATCCAATCGCTTATTCTGATAAGCGAAGTCATATTCGTCATACCGAATGACAAATATCGTGAGGTACAAACAATTGTGTTTAATTTGAAGATTCGAGCAATACATAGCAACTGATGTGTTTGTTGCTCCTAATCTAAATCTCTTTTACATCTCTATGTAAACCTATGACTTTGTTAATTTTGTTCAAGACTTGCAATCTTCAGTTGACCCTAAGTCAACTGATTCCAAAATCCTATCCTCTGGATCTTTGGGTGATTCATTTCTTGCCACATGTGCTTTATAAAGAACTTAATCATCATTTGACTCTAAGTCAAATGATTCAAGGTCCTGTCCAACTGGATCTTTGGGTGATTCATTTCTTGACACATTAAGAACTTAATTCATCATGAGACTCTAAATCAAATGATTCCAAAGTCCTGTCCAACTGGACCTTTGGTTGAATTGATTCTTACAACATTTATCTTAACAATCATAAGGGACACAATTCCTAAATCCAAACACTTTGGATGTATCAATATTCAAGTTATTACTATTAATGCATTCAACATTTCAAGGATAATTTCAAACAACGGGTGTTTAAAAGAAATTGACAATTTTATTAAACAGAATCCTCGAACAATGTCATACGCATCTAATAAGCTAATAACATGATTTTAATATCTAACTAAACTCTAAAACTGCATGAGCTTCAGATCCAATCTGAATATGCTCCTATGCAACAACATCTCACATCCTACAGAGTCCATGCATACAGAGCAAATGCAAGAAACACATCCTGTATCAGGGAATTATGGATCAGGGGTTCTGAGTTTTAAGATATTCCTGAGTTGCCAAACTGTTCGGCTTCGGAGCATTTTCCAATCTTTCCGTGACTGTGTCCCACCCTGTGGATTCCCAGTTTGAAACATCGAGGAACCGGTCCAGACGATCTGGATCATTTCTTGATGTGTCCTATAACTGGACTCAATCCCGAAGCAGCTGAATCAATGGAACTATGCTTCTCTACGAACGACTCAAACAGAGTCAACATTGAATGCATATCCACGATTGTCTTATCTGGTTTCCCTAATTCCTGTACATCAGGATGAACGGATCAGCGAGTCGAGCTAACGCTTTAACTCCTGATCAAAAAGGGAACCAAATTTATACAGTTCACCTATGTGTCTCTCAGTCTTGAGAACATGTGAACTGGTGCTACTTTCCTGCACACTTCAAACTCTTTAAAGATCTTAGCTCGTCCTTTCTCAACCAGTTCATGGAACCTTTCTACAACTAGCTGTGTTAACTTATCTGACCCCAGGAATTCTAAATTCCTGTGGAAATCAAGGTCAATGATCAATAGTATTAGGTAACTCATCACAAGCTAATGTGTGACGTCATGCTCTGGGGAGCGGACACTCAGTCAGATATGGCTTGCTAGCAAAACAGAGAACTATTCTCTATTTATGAAACCATACCATATAGTTCAGGCCAGTCAGCCTTACCATATGTAGCAGGTGCTTTCTGATGCTCTCAGAAGTGGGCGAATAAGGAGAGGGAGGAGAATAGACACTTGATTTAGACATCTACAATAAACAGAATTTTATTAGTTTAATTTATCCTTTTAAATAATTACCCAATTTATTATTTATTAAGGCTAGGACCCAAAATACCCCAACTATGATGTGAAGAGGGATGCCATAATAACAACACAATGGTCATTAAGGTAGATAATGCACTTATCAATTTCATCTTATGAAATTCCTAGATCTGTTGAGACACATTGAACTGTTCAATGGCATGTTTAGTCTCTGATGTACCCCACTGTTTGTGACTGGGATGCCGAGGATCACAAACCGGGTGTGAATAACCATGCAAATTAGCTTGGTACTCTCGAAGTCGATTGCCATCTCTAATTAACGTGCCGGTTAACCACACACGCTCAGTTAATAATGACAAAATCGAGAAACCCATTGCAAGTCTTTGCGGACCCCAGTTGGTGTGCCGGTAAACCACACACGCTCCACCAATGTTCCACAAAGTGCAATGTGCAATTCCATGTATTAACACCAATTCACATTTTTTAACCTAAAGTAACTAGATTGGGTTTTGTTTAAAGTTCTAGTACTTTCAATTATAGCATTATACTTTTAAGAGGCTTAGCAGTTCTTTCAAACCCGTTCGGCTAACGACACTCGACTGACCAGGAGAGTGGTCGGTAAGAGTGGAAACCCATTAGACTGCCATTTTATAGGCAGTCGCCTTATACCCTCTTTATAGGACAGTTTTGTGAATGAGGCCTACTAGCGGTAAGACTAACCAATTTTCTTATATATAAATATTAACTTTTAATCATAAATATATAAGATATATTTTAATCTTATTAAAATATTTTAGATTTAATTTTAATATAATTTTCACAAATTTTTAAGGAATTTTTGAAAATTTAAATTAAATCTTTAAGCTGATTTAATTGATGTTTTAATCAACAATTAATTAAACTAATTAAATCAAATATAGGCATCACAAAATTAATCAAATTAATTACCTATATTTATCCCTAGATTTCGAGATTTATAAGATATGGATAAAGAATTCTAGTTATTTAATTAATCAGTAATTACCAAAAATAACAATCCTAATCTGGGCAGCAAATCAAGCAAATCAAGGGAGGAATAAAGGGGTGGCGGCTAGGGTTAGGAAACCCTAGCCTAGGCCACGAAATTTAGGCCATTCCAAGAGGGTTTTTCGCAAAAACACTCAAGGCAAGAATCATTCAAGCAGTTTATATCAATTTCACAAGAAAACAGCCTATTCTCTGATATCACTGAAGGGTTTTCTATGCAATCAATGAACAAATAATTCCTATGGTTCACATGCAACCCTAAAAAGATCTATGTTTTCTTCTATGAAGATAATAAACTAAAACCTAAGGCCAACAATTATTTCTAAAGATCAAATAAAGAATAACCAACCTTTTGATCTTGTTCTTGAAGCTAGCAGCAAAGAGATCCTGCATCAAATGAAGTCACACCCAAGCAATGGAGAAGACTGTCCAGCAGAGTAATCTTGGTTCAAAAGTGGCGCAGAAAAAGGGGAGCCAGGAGGTTCCTTTTATAGCCTCCAAGGGTTACAGCTGAAACCCTAGAGGAGCCTCCTTAATGGGCAAGCATGTTGACCATTTGGACCAAGGCTTCTAAACCCTAATTAGGGTTTTTGCCAACTATGGAGTTTCCTCCATATTTGCGCCAACTTTGGCCCCTGGCTACTGGCTTGCCAGTCATTCAACTATTGAATAAATACAAACCAGTCTCTGCAGTTTTAATTAATTAATTTAATTATTAAATTATATCCAATTAATTCTAGATTAAATCTCAATTAATTATTATAGTTTCTAATTAATATATTAACACTTAAATATATTAATAAACCATTTAATTAATTCTATTGATTTATTACACAATTAATAAATCAACCTTTTACTCTACTGAACTCTATCCTAACCTCCGGCTATGAGGGCAACCCAAATGGACTTTGCTTCAATTAACAAGATAAATATAAATATAAAGTCATGGCTTAGACATCTAATCCAACAGTTCTCATCCGCTATATTCCGGTCTCTTCTCCTGATCGAGGTAGTGTTGGTTTAGAGGGGAGTGATAAAGCTATTTGATTTCTTATTTTATTTCTGAGTGTATCTGGTGAGTGTGAGAGATTTTTTACCTGTCTAATGTTCTATAGTCCTATTTCTTTCATTCTTCGTATATTCAGGGGCGGTTGGGGTGGGATGTTTGGTGTTTCTTGGTGTTGTACACTCGCAACAAAAAATCACTGTGTGTGTCTACTTCTTTTGGCGGGTAGAAATTCTATAGGTTGTCCCCATTTGTTGCGAGTTGGTACTTTTTTCGTGTTTCTTTCTTTTCGTGTTTTCCTAGGGGGGGTGTCTTTTGGGGTCGGTGTGCGTGGTCTTGTTTTTTCAGGTTTCTACATCTTGGTTGGAGTTCAATGGGGTTGCAAAATCAACTCTATTTGAAAGCTTATGGATTTTTGTTCGAGTTTCTCATTCTTGGCGCCGGTATTGGTTTGGTTGTGACCGGGTGGTTGTGGTTGGCTTTGGCTAATCCTCCTGGTCCTTGCGTCACGGCTTCTTGAGGCGGATTTTTATGCTGGTTTTTTTCCGTTCACCAGTGGTATTTGAGTTGTTGTGATGCGTAGAAGATGTTCTTTTGGGTTTTGCTGGCTTTTGGGATGTTGTTGTTGGGTTTTTTCTCTTGGTGTTTGTCTCTGGTTTGACTCGGCTCCTGGTTTTCTCATTTAGTTGAAGATTTCTGCAACGACGATTTATTTTCGGGTATTTTAGCTTGAAGTTCTAGAAGCGAAGGTTGTTAGTATGTCTCGTGGTTGCTGCACTCTGTTGTCGGTTTGCCTCTGGTTTTTCTAGTTCTCCTTGAAGAATTCTTTGGTGATGGTGCTGCTATATAATTAGATGGTTTCGCTATCTTGGATTCTCTTTGGGTTTTTGGGGGCTGCAATTTATTCAGACAGTTTTTTACCCTTGCTTCTCTGGTCAGTTGGTGCTGTTTGGCAATTTTGCCCCTTAGGCTTCTGATGTTTTCTGCTGGGTTTTTTCCTAGCTTTTGTTCAATTGGGTGCTGTGCTTCGGTTGCTTTTTAGGTGGTCTTGCTTTTATTTTGTTTTGTTTGTTTTGTATCGTAATTTGGTTGTTTCTTTTGCAAGCTTCCCGCTTGCCTTTTAATAAAATATTGCCGTTCACAAAAAATGATAATTATAAAAACAAAAAAAATATTTAAAAGGATAATAAACTATAATTTTATTTATTAAACACTATTTAAATATTATAAGTTAAAAGAATATTATTAACTATTGTCTTTCAAAATATTTTATGATCGAAATACTTGTTTTATTCAAAAATTACCATTGAATATTTGTTTTTATACAAATTATAAATTCAAAAATATCATTGGGCAATTGAGTGATCCGTTTTTGAACAAAATATGTATTTTAATAGTATTAAAAAGGTTAAATAATATTTTTTGAATTTTTAAAACCTAAATAATATTCTTTGAACAAATATAATACTTTGTTATCATTTTAAGACATTTACCCTTACAAAAACATAATTACATTTTATTTATACATTAGAAACGTAACCTTAAAATCAAATAGATGTCTCGATTATCTATAATTAGAATTTGATTAATTAGCAATTAGGTTTGTGTAAGACCCATTTTCATTTTGAGATGCTTACTAAGGTAGGTGGAGTTATTACTTTATAAATTAGTATGATTCTAACTATGAGTTATTTAGAGTTCTGTGGCAATCTTTTATGATTACCTTTGAGTTATGAGTTGTTTGATTTGTGAGAAGAGGTTAAAACCTTTCTTATGTACTAATCTTGGTGTGATTAAGATTAGTTAAGTTGATGTATGAGTTTGGGTGATTAGAAACACATTTGGAAGAAGTTTGAGCCTTAAAAACGCCAAAAGTGGCTTACACGGGTCGTGTAAATGTTACATGGGTCGTGAAACATACGGTAATTTTGTGTTTCCTGGTTACTGTAGCAAAACACGGGCAGTGTAAATTTAACATGGGCATTGTAGCGGAACACGGGCCGTGTAAAATTAACATGGGCCGAGTTACACGTGCAGACCCCTTTAAATGTGCAGAAAATTCATTTCGAGGAAAAACATATCATTTTCGATTTTGAGAGCTTCAAATGGCGATTTTGAGTGAAATGAAACCTGGAGGTTCGTGGGGAAACATATAGAAGCATGAATCTAACCCCGTAAATGTGTTCTTGCTTCCTAATTCGTCAAAGGTGAGTATCTCTCGGTTTTGGGGGTTTTAAACCCTAGTTTTCAATCATCATGATTTTGCTATATATTGTTATATATGTTGTTAGTTGGTTGTTAGTAAATGCATATAGAGTAATTGGTGTGATTATTGTCGAGTTTCTACGGTTGAATGAGTAGAACCGTGGATTTGGATGTTTCGGTAAATATAGAGTTGATATTTACCGTTTGTACTCCTTTTTCCTGCTTTTGATTTATACATCTTTTGAGCTAGATGTCGTTGAGATGATCGTGGATGTTTGAGAATTGAGTCATACTGTGGTGATATAATTGAGTCTAGTGAACAGGAGCTCGGTACGTGTAACCTTGGGATTTCATATACTAAGTTGATATTAGGTGAGTACTTTCTAGTACCTGAGTAGACTTACACTTGTTTTATGCAAAGTATATATATATATTTGTTATATATTTCTATGTGTTATGTTGTAGTTATTGTTGTAACCTTTGATTGAGTAAAATGTTACAAGTATGTAATAGTGGCCGAGTCAAAAATACATATTAATTGTATAATTAGAGTAGATGTTGATATGACTGTGTTATATAGTTTCTCGTGGAATAGTATCGCCATGAGGGCTATTGAGTTTAGTAGATTGTTAAAAATGAGTATATGTGAAATGGAAATCGAGTTTACGAGTATTACTGATTGTGGTACTTATGATTGAGTTGATGTTGCTAACAATTAGCTAGTGTTTGTAAAGCTAATAGGTCTACATGTTCCTAGTTATGAGAAGAGGGATCTTGCTAATGAGCATAGCAAGAGAGGAAGTTGAGGATGTTTATTCAGAAAGATTCATGAAATATGATTGAGATTACTCACTAAGCTTTATAAGCTAACACTTGAGTTGTTTGTCGTTTTGCAGGCATCTGTAGCAGTGATAGGGGAATGCATGTGATAAAGAATGATGGACAAGTTTAGAGTCTGTCCTTTAAGTGTATTAGATTTATTTGTAATGCTTGGTTAAAATTTATAAGGACCTTTTGTGTAATTAATTGTGATGATAACATCTTGATCCGTGGTTTAAGTACAAGTATACCCACTTTGATGTATATTTGTTTGAAAATTTTTTGGTGTACTTCGTATGTGAAACCAGGTGTTACAAGTTGGTATCAGAGTATTCTTTACTTGTAAAAATTTCAAATACCATTAAACATAATTATATATGTTTCATATATATATATTTTTACAAATTCATAAAGACATCAAAATCTTTTCCTTGTATAAATTTTGTCCCTTAATGGACACTTTACTTAAGAAATATTTTTACACTCATTTAATATTGCTTATTTATCTTCATCCGTCTTTTCTTCTTATTTCTTTACCCATTCGTTATTTCCTAAACAATCCACTGTTATTTCTTCTTTATAGAAGTTTTACAACATCTTATTTCTCTTACATTTGTTTTTAAAACTTTTAAACTTCAATTTATTCTTCTTTATCTCTATTTCCCACTTCTGGCTCACTATTATTTATATAGGATGTATTTTCCTCCTTCTTGTTACACTTCACATTTTTACTTTTCTGATTGAGACAGAATCTGTCGAATCATCATATTGTTCACGAGAATCTACTTATCTCGTTCTAAATGTGTTGAAACGATATACCGCTTTTATTTTAACAATTAAACATCATTTTTCACATACTTTTTACTCATTTCCTGTACATTATATATTACCTTCTCTAATATTTGTCTTGTATCATTCTTTACTTGTATTACTTTCATATTCAACATATAATCAACTTAAATATTTCTTTCATCTTCTTTTATGAGATTTCGGTCTCATTACTCATTACTTATTCGTATAAACATGTCTATCTCATTTCTTCAATTTTTTTGTACAATACTTTTATAAGTATACTTTTCTTTCCTTTTTGGATACTCCACGTATCCTTTTCATATTAATACTTTATATTTTAGTATTTCTTTGCCAATTCTATTTCTCACATTAGTGCTTAGTTTAGCACCTGATCTTCTGTTTACTCCTTCCTCACAGTAACTAAATTGTTTTCCATGGTTGATTCAAAATTTATTTTTCTTCAATTTACTTATGGAATTTCATTCATGTTGCATAATATACACACACATATATATATATATATATATATATATATATATATATATATATATATATATATATATATATATATATATATATATATATATATATATATATATATATATATATATATATATATATATATATATATATACACACACACCTAGTTCTCTTTTGGTTTAAGAACTCAACTAGGTACTTTTAACATTTTCGTCCCATGACGAATTCTTGGCATAACTCTCAATCACCATTACCTCTCGTTACTCTTTACTTTTACATCCTTTATCATTTCTATTATGTGTTATAAGGCTACATGCCTAACACATTTGCTATTCTTTTGTTTAAACTCCACTTCTTTACACTATATATTTCTTTACAACATTATATATTTCATATACAACTTACTTCTTATGTATCTTTAGGTGATACACAATTGCCATTTATTTTCTCGTCATTTTTCGTTCTTTTGTATTTCGAGGCAGCATGCCCGATGCATTGTTTTACTCTGTTGCTTTATATCTTTTAGTATTCTAATTAGAATACTATTTCATAACCACCTTAAACTTTTATACATTATATATATATATATATATATATATATATATATATATATATATATATATATATATATATATATATATATATATATATATATATATATATATATCTCAAAACTTACTCATGCTCTTATATTTATAAACATGTATAAACATATACTTCTTCGTATTTCATGGTTACCAGCCATGTATTAATTATTTCTCAAAATCTTTGGATCCTTTACCCATCATTTCTATTCGGAAGTAGTAACTTCCTGTCTGTTTATTATCGTTCTTACATTATCTTTAATTCTTCGTTTATTACTTGTTTAGATATTTACTCTTTTTCTTTACTTCATATCATTTATGACCTTTAGTCATTTTGCTCACATGCTTTTGATTTCTCTTCCATTATCATCAATAATTATACTCTTTCATTACTGGTATTACCTCTTTTATTTCATTCACTTGGTTGTGGAATTTATTTCCTCATAACCAATATTTTATCATCATTTTCTTTAAAATCTTTCATTATATTCTTCTGATTATCCTTATCATTTGTTTCATCTTTTATTTATTGCCTAACATTTATTTAGGCATTCATCCTTTAATTCTCACTTCATGTTCATTTAATCTCATTACAATAATGCAATTTACTTTAAATATCATAATCTTTGACAATTTCTCATTCATCATTCTTTTCCCCCATTTGGGTATCTTACTTTACTTTTATTACTCATTATAACATTGTACTATCAATACACTTCACTTATAATTTCATTCTTCCTGTAAAAGTCTTACAACTTTTATATAGGTAATCAATACCCATAATTCCTCTTTAAATTGCTCTTATACATACTTCTACTCGCCTCGATAGGTATACACTTCAATGTCTTTCAATCTGTCTAAAAATATTAACTATCACATTATTTCTTTTACTTTACCATACCAAGTGGTATATATCCACTACATTAACTTTTAATACTTACAACTTTACTGGTTGTTATTACATAGGCATATAATTCCTATGCTTTACTTACTACTCTCTTCAAAATCTTACCTACCAGAATACCATAATTCCTTTGTGATTCCACCGGTCTCAATACATATCCTGTGATTATGATAATACGGGCCCATATTACCATAACCACCTATACATATTGATTCTGTTGTTATCACAAGGTTTCATGGGACACTGGTTCATTTAACATATAACACCATTATAAATACATGGTGATCAATACTGAAAATCTTTCTACTTTATAGCATAGCCTTTAAGAAATTTAGACAGTTATGGAAAATATTATATAATTTTCCTAACGGTCAAATCTTTGCTCACTTTAAACGTTAGCTTAACACTTCTTAGTGTTATATATCTACATATTTTACATAATGCATAATGTCTTAATCATTTAAGACATCATATAACATACTTTTATAAACTAACATTTTTATAGCATGAGTTTAAGCCTAGGAGTGGAACAAGCCAATCCTAATTCGCTTAAACTATGGCTCTGATACCAACTTGTGACACCCCAATTCTACTGTTTGCAAATACTATGGTTTTTCGTATAAATACTTGGATATGAAAATACGGTTTAACAAAAACCGATTACTTACATGTTTAAAAACAGTGGGTGTTACAAATCCATACCAAATCTAACCATAGTAAGCAAGAAGGATTAAACCTTGAGTCCAAGATAGGAGCTATGTGGGCTCCACTCCAGCTAAACTTCATCCAATTATAGCATAGCATTTAACCTGGAATACATGGCATAATAATAAAATACGTAAGACAATAATGTCTCGTGAGTTACATGAGTTTTAGACTCATACCTTTAACTTCTTTTCCAAATCTTTATATAAAACTTATGACATAAATATCTTTCAAAGTTTTAAAACATTATCATACCATAGTTCTGTATTTTTTCAAAAATCATCACATATCATACCTTGCATACCATCTTCTTTCAAAACTTTATAATAGCAATATAATATAACTCTTTACTTCTCAAAAATCATTTTATGTCATGCTTTACGAAAATAACTTCGTTCTTATTTTCTTTGACTGGTTTTATAAGCTTGCTGGATTTTTATACTTAGGGCTTTAATCACTATAAGTGATACCCCAAGTCTCTATGGCTAGAAAGAACGGATCAATCCTCACCATAGAAGTGCTGAGGCGATCTACTTCGCAATGGGGCTTGTCCCCAGTAGACCCCTTACCTAACCCGGGAAGGTTGGAACATAGTTCCCTTACTAACGCTGCTTGCTACAATTACCAGTCATACAAAACATTTTCTGCTTGCTTGAACATTACATACATACATATAACTTGTGGCTGAACGCCAAACTTCATTACTTTCTATCTTTATGGCTAGATGCCGAATTTATAACTTTCATTTCAGATAAACTAAACCATATGTTTAAAACATGTGTATATAACATTTTAGGCTTAATGCCAAATCATACTTTCCAAACATTTTGTGGCTATATGCCCTTTCATACTAGAAAACATTTACAATTTGTAACCGAAACATATTTCTTAAACATATTATGGCTATATGCCTATCCATACTTTCAAACATGTATTCAGAATATATATACCTTCATATAATTGGTTCATAGACCAAAACATAGCTTCAATTATAGCATTAAACTTTCATCAACAAGTTAGAAATAAAACTCTTGCATATAATTTCACATATAAGATTTTATAAGAAATCTTGTAAATACTTACTTGCCATGTACCCCAGAATGGGTAAAAATACTGCATGTACTCACCTCATGTATT